>JAQHQX010000481.1:0-12745 GCA_034694425.1 Arrhopalites sp. Gr-Col-00791
GTGGGTATAAGCAAACTGTAGAAAATTCAAAATTTTAAATCAGGACCTCACAATTTCCAAAATCCAAACTAAGGTTCAAAAAAATTGACCAAATCTTTCAGAAATACAAATGCGACATTTTAGAATTTTTCTACTAAATTCAAATGTGACCGCTTTCAAAAGTTGACCATCCTTAAACATTTTAAATTAATTTGAGATTCGAATCTTATTAAATTTTTTGTTAATTTTTTGTACATGTAAAATTTGTTTCATTGGCTCCACTTGAGCATCCTCAAAATTAAAAGTTGGCACCTGCCCACCCATTTCTTCTACACTCACAATCAGTCTCTGTTCCAAGGGCAGGCTTAATACCTGCAACAATTCTTTAATTATTTTCATCTCGACCTGATTTGACCCCACACGAAGTACTGCATTTGTAAACAATTGACCCGACAATACGTGATCCATGACCTCTTCCAATGAACCTAATCCTTCCCGCCAATTATTTTGTCCCATTGATAATTCTTTGTTTTCTATCCCTGCATCAGGATCAGGAAATGGTCTCAACATGATCAAATGTGGACAAAGGCCAACGTTAAAAATATTGAAAATTCTAATTTTAAATGTTCAATTTAACTCTTCCAAAAGTTTATATCTATTTAATTGTACTTGAGTTAAATTGGTTGCTGTTTGTCTTTGTTAGCAAAATCACAAGTAAGAAACTTTGAATTGACTCAAGTTTCAATTGAATTGAAAATTAGATTGAAAGTTGAAGACGCACTTGAGATGTCAAGAGACACATTTAAAAAAATTGTTAAGACATGTTTGGAGACGATTAGATGAGATAATGTAGAATTAAAATTAAAGTTGAACTTTAGAGTCCATCGATGTCAGCTCCAGTTTTTCTCTATAGTTCAAGATAACTAAATTATAAAATACGCAGATCCAGTTTGCCAACATTGGAATGATGTAAAGTTTAAAAAACTTTTAAAAATAATTTTCTCAAGATTAAACGTGCATCTTGACTCCTCATCATTATCGACTTTATCAGGATATTTGAAGTTAAATATTTTTCTATTTACATTATCACGCTCCAAGACCATGAAGGCCCATTCAATTTTTTTGACTGATGTAACCAACGACTTTGAGTTTCCAATCTAATCGTCCAACAACATTTTTGGATTTTTTAAAATTAATTTTAAAAGAAAAACAAGTCCAGGATAGGTCAATGCGTCCATCAAATTGACAAATAATTATGCAGTCTACAAATTGTCATTTAATTTAATTGCAGCTCAAATTTTACAAAACATTCTTCTTCTATTTGCGACTTTAGTTTCCATCTTAAAGAATTCCTTATCAGCATTTTAATGCTCAATGTTGAAATACCCAGAGTAAGCGGGTCCATTAAGATGAAATAATTTCTTTTTGGCCACAGAATTATGAAAAATGTTTTTTTTTTGGCCACAACTTATTTTTAATATTTTGAGCGGTTATATATTTTTTCTAAAACATTAAAAATAAGTTGCGGCCAAAAAAATGTGATCTGTGGCCAAAATAAAATGCATCCTATTAAAATATTCAATTAGTTGATCCTTTTCAGTACACAATAGAATTTTACTGGTAGCTGAATGATTTGAGAAAATATTAGACATTAATTTTTTCCCGCCCTTTCCACTATCTTTCCTACTGAAATTAAATTGAATTAAAATAGTTTAATTTAAGCATGTTCCAGATTCAAATATTACATTTGACCATTAAAATTAAATTTTTTGCTTGCATAGTCTGCATGTCTCTTGGACCAATTTTGGGTTGAATTGTGAAACAAACTGAGAGCTCAAGGAAGAACAGAAGGACCCTTAACTCCTTAATTGCGAAGCTAAACTTGAAATGTCTATTTTCTTGCGTTTTGCTTCACAATTTGTTAAATAGAGCGACAAGTTAATTGCTAGACAAATTGAGTCTTCGATCTAAATGCTAAAAGAAAAAGGAGCCTTGAGCAACCAGATTTGAATTGTAGAGCAAAAAAAGCTAAAATTGATTTGAAAAAATAACTAACCTAACTTTAATTAAACATTCTTACAAGTAGTGTAGTTAAGATTATTTTCAACCATTTAAGTTCAAATACCATTTCTTCTAGACATAATGTTGAAACTTGCATAGTCAAAAGAATTTTTGACTATGAACAATAAAGCTGAAATTTCAATTTCTTACAATTTCCATCGACTAATACTCCACAAATTTCAATTTAATATCCAAAATTAATTCCAATATCACATTTTAATTGACATTTATTTTGCTATTTATTCAAAATGAATTTTACACTTGACAATTAAATGTTTTCCACAACTATTCCCTTTGGTTCGTGAAATAATATTCATTATTAAGGAAATCTATTTTAAACTTATTTTAGCATTTATGTTGAACGACACAATCACCACAAGCTGACTTGTTCAAATAAATAAATTCTGATTTTCATCGTGAAACTTGAGTTTGAATTAAATTCGTATTTATTTAATTTTGAGTATTTGAGAATAAGTTTTCCTCATTTCTTACTCTGCAGCTTAACCGGATGACGAATTAAATCTAAATTAATTTTCCATCTACTTTCCTTTAACCTTGATGGTTGTAGAATATCCACTAAAATTCAATTTCTATAAAATACTAATTGACATTCTACTTTCATCACAATTAAACTGCTAGATATTTTCAAATAAAGTTTGATTTCAATTGCAATTTTAATTAAAATGACCATCATCATATTCAAATTACTTTTTATTTTCTTGCTGAGTATTTCAATCATCTCCAAGTCAATCGCCATCGCCAAGAGTAGTACTATAGGTAGTATATATAGTACTACTGACAACATCTATACCAATGACCAATCCCATCCTGAAACTATTGAGGGTAGCGCACACAGCAGCCAAATTGACCCAGATACCGAAGAGGACATAGAAGATGATACAGGCAGTGGCTCCAGCCAACTTTCAGAATACAATCCCCAAATAGCCATTTCAGACAAATGTGATTCAAATTCAAAATCATGTAAACCAGAACTGGCTGGTCAGAATTGTAAGAACGGAACGTGTAACCCAGATGCAGGTCAACCTTCTGATATCTTCTTCAAAGATGATTCGAACAAGCAGCAGCATCACAATAATCGATCAGAAACTCTGGAGGATAATAAAAAAGGCAAAGATCGAGTAGAAAATTGTTCTGGGTCAAAATGTCTAGAAAAAGTCATCCTGAATAAAGCAAATGCGAGAACCTCGAACGCTTCCAGTGACGCCACGCCAAATATTTCCGCTCCATCCTGTGTGGGAGTTTGGAAAATGCTGGTTGAAGAAAACTTTTGGTTGATTTGTTTTACCGTTTACCAGCTGGTTTCTTAATATGAAAATAGATAGAATGTACTTTAATTAAAATTGTTTTAAATTATTATTTAAATCACAAAATACAAGTAAATGTTAGTTTACTACGTCCAAGACAATTTAAATAATAAATAACCAAAATTAAATATGTGTAAAGCAAATTTTTAACTGGCACCATAAAATTTTCAATTCCCATTTTTATTTGGAAAAATTTCCTGTAAATCTCTTTATCAGTCACAACTCGGCAATATTGAATTTTCTACCCTCTAAAATGTCTGCTATTTAGTAGAAGAGTGAATCAATAGTCCTGGCTCTCTTGAAGTACAACATGAAGACATTTCACATTTCAGGAAAAAATCCAATTCATGACTCAAGTTGAAAATTACACTCGGATTCATCATTTTAATTTATTACTCAAATTTTTTCCTGAGAAAACTTGAAATTCCAAGTAAAAAGTTTTATGGATTAAATTAGAGTCTGTAAAACAATTTTTACATTTTATGATTCTTTTATTTTACTACCTCCCAGTTCAATGAGGAAAAAGTTTGTAAAATTTTCTTAGTGGATGCAATTCATCATTTGCATTTTGTGCATTTACGTTTCACTGCCATTTCACTCTTTGGACCTGGATGAGAATGAGGGTCAACTGTTTGACTATGTCGTGACTATCAAAATCTTCACTTGTCACTAGCGGCTGTGACTGAGTCTCGGCGTCTGAATGGCGCCTGTGAATTTTGAATGTAATGATTGTAAGTTTATACTAAATAAAAATACACATTCCATAATTAGCATGAATTTATTTCCTACAGCCCACAACCCACATGCATTCCTAGTCCAGTTCACACTTGACAAGTTTAACGATGATTTGTCGTTTCCAGTTGACCTTCAAGATTGACATGTGGCCTCTATTGAAACGGCCAAGTCAAGTTCCCTAGGGCGAACAATGCAATAAATACAATGGATTGAGACTGCTTGTGGAGTGTGTAAAACATTACAATTTTTTTTATCTTCTCATCTTGTCTGTCTGTTGGAAAAGGAAAGGAAAGACACAAAGGAAAATGTGCAAGATCAGTAAAAAAATTGAATTGCTCCGACCCCACTCCGTCGCCAAATCACCAGCTCGACTGGTATGTAAATATTTTTTGCACTGTCATGATTAATTGAATGAATTATATAGATTGTGGATTTCTTCGCAGTTTCCAATTTCCAGTTTGCCATTTAGCATTTCCATGAACAAAAATACTTTTTGCACACGAAACCCCTATCCCCCACTACTGATTTTTTAGTGTGGATTGGAGCACATAAAACGGCTCCGAGGTACGTATATAAATTTATTGAGGTTTCCAAAGTCGACGGAAGAACAAGTCAATATTTACTTTAAAAGCCAAAACATTTTTTTTGCGAATATTTTGCATTTTCAACATGTCCAGTAGTGGTAAGAATCGTGTTTGTTTTTGTTTTAATTTTAATTTTTCAATTTGGAGACTGTTGAAATTTATTTTTGAATGTTTTCTTTTAATTAGGTAGCTAAATAATGAAATAATCGAGATATTTTCAAATTTTGCAAAAAAAAAATGTTTGGAATTAAAATAAAATGTGGGAAATTTGATTTTTTTTATGCATCCAGAACAAACAGCAGCGACTCAAGGTGGAGATGGAAGTCAAGATGACAAATCAAATCCAAATTTGAATGATGCAGGTCAAGGGGAAGCTGGAGGTGAAGGTCAGAAAGAATCGGAGACTTCGAAAGACTCTGGAACATCAGAAGCTGGAAAAGGAGACTCAGCGAGTACTTGAGGACTCGCAGCTAATATTTTAATTATTTTTAGTCTAGTTTGTTATTACAAGATAAAACAGCTCAAACAGTTAACATGATCTTCACAATTTCATTTATTATTATAACTACAGATTGGATTGTAGAGTAGTGCATTTTCAATTGGAAATTACATGAGTTTATTGGAAAGAATTTCGTTGAAAAGAACAAACTTGAATCAAATTTTTAAAAAATTGAAATAAACTATACATAGAATTTTGATTGTGGTATCTAAGTCTTTTAGCTTTAAAATACATTTGTATTAAGATTAAGTTAGTTTTAATGCTTCTAAAAAAGATTGTGAAATAAATTCCCATTTGTATTTTAAGACTAATTCTGGTCATGTTTAAAAAAACTGTTTTATTTTGGGATCATTTGGCTATTACATCAACCAAAAGTCCACAATTTCAGGTCACTTCGGACCTATGAGAAAAAACAATTGACAAAATTCCCGATCTGTTATTAATTGTCTCTATTTTACTAAAATATATTTCGAGCGACGTCGAATTCTCAATTCTTTTGTTCAGGTTAAATCGAGCAAATGAGTACTATATTTATGCTTCCGTTGCCCGAAAAAAGTTTTTGGACCAAATTGGATTATGATTAAAACTAACGGGAAGCGATTGTTTGGGAAGAAAGGCTTTTCGTCGAAATTTTTTTATAAAATTATACCAATTTGCAATTTGATCCCTGGAACCAAAAACACATCAAAAGGATTCATTTTCGAGCATTGAAAATTGCTAACAGATTCAAAGGTAGTCAACTCACATCAGCATTTCTGGGATGTTAGGAAATGTCAAGAAATATTATTTAACCCACCAACAAAATTAGGAATTTGACCAACAGATTTTTATTTAATCGACCAACAAATTTTTTGCCAACAGAATTTAGAATTCGACCGACAGATTTATTTTTCCGACCAACACTTTTTATTCCTTGAATTTTAGGAAAAAAGAATTTAAACAAATTGAAATATCCCATTTTTTGGGAAATGAAACTACGTGTCAGGTAGCAGCGTTACGGGAAGCTATTATTTTTAGATTTCATGATGGTGTCATTGAGCTAAAAGGGTTGAACTCTTCATTTATACATAATCTCGGATAATCGTTTACAAGATTTTTACAAATTGTCTTTTCCTCAAGTCGGTAACAGGAAAATTCCATATCAGAAGATTCCACCCACCCTCGCTTTTGGTTTTATTGATAGATTACGTCAATGGAGATTTGTTTGATCGAAGTAGCGAGCGTTGTTAGATGAATCCGAAAACACTTACGGCTAGCCAAGTAGTTTGAACTTGAACTTCGTACTGTGGATTCATCTTCATTTCTAGGTTACTTGATTAGAATATTTGGGCAGCTGATTAAATATAATTTTTTGGCAGTGGCATTTACCCACTGACCACTAACCCACTGAATGAAGTTTTATGGTAAGTGGTCAGTGGGTGACTCAGTGGCTATTGGATAATGTCACTACTAAAGTCCACACATTTCCAGTTCCAAGACAAAAGTCTCCAACACTGAAGGGAAGGTTTCATACTGGAACCCCTTTTGTACTCTCGATTGAGCACAACGAGATCCATACTTTAGAGAATAAAATTTGTACATTTGATCAGGACAGAAATTACGAATTGACGGATGTCTTGTTGGAATCACAATTGGAGAAACTAAGGTCACACTATGACCCTTCTCCACCAATTTGCTTGCCAAAGGCATAATTGATGCTGTTGGACTGTGACTTGTCATGTATCCCATAAAGATGAGGATTCTGGCACATCTTGTGGACACTATTTGGAACAACAATATATTTATTCTTATTATCTTCAAGTTCATTCTGATATCCAGTATCCAGTCTAATACACAGATATGCATGGCATAATTAAATTAACTTAGCAGCCATCAGTTAAAACAAAGCGAAATGTTGAATGTGAACTCAAAGTGAATGCTAAAAATAATAGGATGTGGAATAATAATTAATGATTCTAACATTTAGAATCTAAATGTCATACTTCAAGGAAAAACAATGTCAGAATGAACATGATTGTCGTGTAAACTGTGCGCATACATGAACATCGTACAGAAAAATCATTCACAATTCGCAACAACTATTTTAATGCGGCGAGGCTCAAACAAAAATTGCTGCCGCAAGAAAGTACCTTAAAAAATAATACAGTAAACATTTTTGTCATGTCTGATGTCGACGACGGAGAGAGAAAGAGGCAATTAATTATCATTGTGGCTAATAAATTAATTTTAATTTGATAAGAAATTGACAAAAAGCATCATAACCTCATTCGAACGTGATGAGAAGACTGACAACTTGATTAGTAATAAAGTCAATGAATTCTGGAGTAGAAGTTCTTTGCATCATATTAAAATGACCAACTTTAATTCCCATGTCGGGAACTGATGTCAACTTCTTTTTCAAAACAGATTTCAAATGCAGGTCGTCCTCTTGGATCAAATTGAATTGGATGGCCATTACGAGTCTTTGTTTAAATTCTTGTATTTTTATGGGTATGGAGAATGCTTTGTCGTACATGACTACAAACAAAACTCCTTGAAGGATTCCTTGGGACACAAAGATATTCGATATGAATGGATTTACCACGAGGAACTTGATGCCAAAAAACCAGAATGTAGTACTGCAGGTGATGAGGAAAAATTTGTAAGAGAAAATTATGTAGGAATTGAAACTATTGAACATCTCAATCTTGAGCTGGATTAATCGAGATTCCTCACAGAAACGCACTATCCTCTCAGCATTCACTTGTCTACCTTTTCTGTGTTTCAAATTCAAAATTCATTTTTCAAATCTCCAAATCAAATTTTAGACCCTGTTTTTTCAATAAAAATTCACTCACGTGCTCAATAAATGGATGGCGTAATCTAAATGTTGGTTAGTCCCCGAGAAAAAGGAGAGTTGAACAAACATTGCGTAGAAAGCCAAGCAGAAATAATAAACAAAGTTGAATGTCTCGTAGATGACGAGAATTATCAAAACTCCCACATTTTGATATTCTGGTGGAACCAGGGAGAAGAGGAATTGACGGGAAGAAAAGTCATACAAGTAAAAAGTAGGGAAGGCGGGACACGCCCCTAGAAAACAGGAGAGGGAAAGGAAAACGATGTTCCATTCCTGAAAAGAGTAGTGGCGTCCACTCATTTTGTTTGGACAATTTTCCTCTACAAAACACAAATTTTTTACATTCAGAATTTAATTTTGAATTTCCACTGGACTAGGGACAATACTAAAATATGGTTTAATGTGATTTTCGTTTTTTATTGATGCTTTTAATTACCTCTAAAAGATTTGGTGTTGAGTTGATTAAAAATGATCTGATTGACGTTGGCATGAGTAACGAAAAGCATCAAAGACCATTGATTGGCTATTGTGAACCACGTGGCACATGCAATGTGGTAGCACAAATGTTCAAATTTGACGTACCGACCAAAGATCAAAGATTCTACCAGACGGAGGTCGACGTAGGTGTTGTAGAGGAAACCATTTAAGAACCACAAGAACCAGAGCCATCGTCTCCCTTTCAAAAAACTCCCCTTAACGATCGTCACCTTCCCACTCTGCACATCAAACTCAATGGGAAGGATCTTGATGATTGAGAACAAGTGAAATGTCTGGTAATTTATCCACAAATCTTTTTTATGAATCATTTTGAAAAACTTGCACTCTCATTTGATTTTCAAGTCGATTTTCTTAGAATTAAAAATTCGATTAAATGTCAAGTTGAACTGGCTTGTATTGATTTTATTGCACTTGGAATTTATCCTTCATGATGTCTTATCTTTGTTTTTAAAATTAGAAATCTTCAGTTCATCATAATTTCTGTCCAGATTTCGACTTAAATATTCTGTACATCGATTCGTGATTCCTGTACTAAAAAATAAAGGTGGAGAAAATTTATGTTCATTTTATAAGAATGATTTCATATCAAGAGAATTTTCATTCGAACATACAAAAAAACGAATATGACACTTTGAACGTTTTTAAAAAGTTTGCTAAAGAAATTAAAAGAATTAATATAAAAGAATGGGACATTCAGCTACTTTGAATTGTAAGTAAAACACAGTAAATAAAAAAAGCGAACAGATAAAAAATATTGCAATTAATTTGCAAAAGTTGATGAAAACCCTTCCTGTCACACGTAAGAGGTGGTAGGGGTTATGAATATCAATTCTGATAACGAATGTGACATCTGAAAATTTTGACCAACCCAAACGATCAATTTGTTTATTAAGAATTCCTCGTTTCTCGTTTCAAATTGGGTGACTTGAAATATGTAACAAACGCGATTTTACAGGTTGTTGCAGCCAATGTTGGTGCAACTTGATCAAAATGAGTCGTGTTTCAAGTTTTGATTGATTTCAGCTTGGAATCTGTTGACACTCAATTTCTGTGAAGTTTATCAGTTTTCTCATAAGAGCCAATGCAATTGACAAATTTCAACCAAGGTTTTCCAATGACAACTTGACAAAAATCTCCGCACCTGATGCCTACATCACAATCAAAATAATTCTTTTCATAATGTTGAACTCGAAAAATTTGCCGCTGTTCACTTGTTTTCTTTGCGTTTGTTTACTTCTACTGTGGATTGTTTTACGTCGTAATTCAGGACTAGTGAATGTCCACTTGTTTACAAACCAACGAGGGACCACTACAAACTGCAACAAGGCCATTGTAAAATTTACAGTCCTAATCTTGTCTCCAGATACACACACAAATTACTGATGGTGATGGCATCAAATCCTACAGCTTGAATTAGTCCACTGGATGTTCAAATCAACTTGACCCAATTTTGATGATGTTAAGATTCCACAATGGGAAATCAGAAAGCGAGTCAAGTTTCAATCCAACTTTAAATGCTACTTCTCAGAATGATTTTCAAATTCATCATTTAAATGAGACCAAGACGGGTTATAACGCCAACATTTATCACAAATTTCGCAAGGTGAAATAAACAACTAATAAAATTCTTTATCAGGATAAATGGAAAATTGCAAATGACATTTGAATAGCAAATTACTTCTATAGTTCTATGATTTCAGGAAATTCAATGACCTAAAAATGAAAAACTGGAATTAACACCACAAGTTATGGTTTGCGATTTTTGTTAAGTTCAAAAATGCAGCCTTAATCCAAACAATTGAGTAGGTTAAGCTCCATTGATACTGATTAGGACTAATTGAACATTGAATTAATTTCCATTTGGCCTAATCGAATTTAAAAACCAGCTGAAAGTGGTCGACATGTCTGCATCCTGACCGAAATATCAAAATTCGCAAGAAATGAAAATGGGCAGTTAATTCGTAAGTTAACTTAGTGAGTCCAATATTCGGATCTTTCTCGACAAGTTTTTAGCTTCAGAGCCAATGCCACAGTTCAAATGATTCCCTCGTCCGAATTTGCTTGAATTGGTTGCTCAGTTACGGGGAAAAACTTGGAGTTTGACTATTATTTATTTAGATTAATTAAATTATGTGCTCATCCTTTGTTTTTTGAAGCTACATTAATATTACCCGTTCCCTCTACTATCTTTGTGGGTCCAAAATTATTTCTGCTCAACGTCCACTTTTTCACCTGTACAAACAAAGTACCTTCTTCACAGAAACTAAACGTATATCGACACAAAAACGTCCTGAGTTTGACATGGAGATTTTTCAAAAAACAAGTTATACACCCACAGCAATTCAGTACTTTCAATTTAGTCAAAACTATAGAAATGTCTGTCATTTAACATTCCAAGTCTGTCAGATGATTAATAGTTCATAACAGCAGGAAAGGTATTAATTCTAATATTGCGATGGGGTATCATCGTCGCTGTCCACTATTCTTTTCACTATATTTGCTACACTTCATATTGCGAGAATTTGCATAAATTATTAGAACAAGAAGTCAATTCGTTTGGGATTTATTGACTTGGGCCCTCATGTTGTTTCTCTACACTGTGCACCTTTTCCAGAAACCTCTTTCAGCTGTAATTGTACAGTACAATTTGTACTAACAAGGGAACATTCCAGACGGGATTTTTTTTGAATTTTTTCAACCATCAAGTCCTGGGTACAATGACCTCAGGAATTCAATGGTGTCATTCTTTTCTGCGAATGAGGTCACTTACGGGAGAAAACGACCCTTGAAGGCCAAAAAACTGCAGATTTGTCAACTATGGGGTCAAAGTACTAGGTCAACGACAAAATATGGGGAAAATGAATGGCACTTTTAAAACAAGCATAAAATTTTGCATATGTTTCGTTTTGGAAATTTTCGAAATTTCAACGTTTTACTTTTTCGAATTTTTCCAAAGGTAAGGGTAAGACCTTTAAAAAATCCGAAACATATGCAGAATTTTCATTATAATATATTGGATTCCAGAATTCACGGAATTTTCATCACAGGAAACTTCAACACGGAAAGTTCATCACACTGAAATTTCTAGTTCGGAAGATTACTCGCCGGCCCCGAACGGTCTCGGCGTAGACTGATTGACAGATTATGTCAATTGAACTTTCCGTGTTGAAGTTTCCTGTGATGAACATTCCGTGAATCCTGGAATTCAATATATTATAACCAAAATATATTCATAGCTGAAAGAATAATTGACAATGCTGAGGCCAAATACCATTAAGGACAAAAAAAATGAAATTTGGAACCCTCGTGTATAATATTGAGGTCCAAAAACATTACGGACCAAATAAATTAGAAACTGAGGGTCAAAGCCTTAATTTTGGTGACCAAAAAAATAAAAAAGTGAAGACCAAAAACCTAATTGTCCTGACCTAATTATTCGTGATTTATATCTTCATATTAAAGTCTAATCGACTACTAACTCACTGAAGTTTCCACTTCCTTGTTTCTAACTTTAGGCATACTTTTTCAGGAAAAAACATGTATGTTCCAAAGGATTGGTTTACCTATTTTTTTTATGTTTATTTATTAACCATGATTGGATTTAAGTTTTTAAACCAGAATTTAATTACCCTTAATTTATTTTTATTCAAATTCATATCGGGGCACAAGAATATTTAACATCGACTCAATGTAACAGAGCTACGAAACACTCCATTACTTGTGGGGCTACCGGCTCCAATTCAATTAAAATGTTTGAGTTTTCCTTAACTGAGCTTCGAGCAATCAATTTCCTTATCAAGTCTCAAGATACAAAGCGCGTGAAATACTTGCAACATTTAAAACAGTTTGTGTTCTCGATTTATTTCATCAATGACAATTTATGTGTTAAATTCTTCAGCTTCCTCTGTACACTTCCTACTGGACACCACAATTAATGAACTGCAATACTAATTTTTGTGTTTCAATTTACAATTTTCGAAATAAAACCATAGCAGGGTCAATGATAATTTCATCTGGATTGATCATATCCATATTTCAGTTTACTTGTCATAAAGCTGTTTTTCACTCGATTAATTAATGAAATATTATTTAACCGACCAACAAAATTAGGAATTTGATCAACAGATTTTTATTTAATCGACCAACAGATTTTTTGCCAACAGAATTTAGAATTCGACCGACAGATTTATTTTTCCGACCAACACTTTTTATTCCTTGAATTTTA
>JAQHQX010000482.1:0-12737 GCA_034694425.1 Arrhopalites sp. Gr-Col-00791
TAAGAAAACAGTTGGCCACAGAAACATAAAAATTCGTGTTGGAATAGGCCTTAAAGGAAGACTCTAGTTTCAAATTAAATACATGTACTATTTATACTATCCTGGACTTTGGGATACAACCTGCCCCTGCCCATTCATTCATGTCTACGTAAAAAAATGTATATTTTAAAGTGTAAAAGTATGTGTCTCGGTGTCTCGGCTATTTTTTGAAGAAGCAAAAATGAGCATAGCGTTTCAGGCACTTGTTGTCGTGGTCGTCATCGTTGTGGAAGAGCTTTCATGTTGACTTACATCATTATTGTTATTATTGTTGGCTACAGGAGTAGAATCCTTTGCAACGTTATTATTATCGTAGGCGTCATGGGTATCATTGTGAGCCAAGGAGTCTTCAGTATTTTCAACATTGTCGTCCATGGGAAGTGGAGTTTCATCAATTTGCATAGCAAACTCATCAGAACCAGAAGAAGACACATTGTCATCCTTGGAATGGAGAATCTCCATTCCATTAGTCGTTAAATGTGGTTTGTCATTGTCACCGCTTTCGTTGACATTGTTAGATTCTGTTTGTTCACTCTCTATACTGACAGAATTTGTTTTGTCCAGATCAACGGTGACTGAGGTGTTGCCATTGAGACTACTATTGAGATTTGAGGGAGTGCTTAATGATTCAGACGTAGGAATCAAATTAGTGAAATCATTAACCTTTTCATTTCCTTGTTGTAAATTTGAGTTCATCTCAAGCTTCTCTGTGGCTACAGTAGTAGAAACGTCCTTGGATCCTGCACAACAAGAAGAAGTTGATGTTGCTATTGTTGTTGTAGTAACTGGGACAGACTTGCATTTCACTTCTTTCTCTGGTGTTGAGGAAAGTTGTTGTTTTTTGTTGTTGTTATTACTATTTGCACGTCCAAGTTTTGCAGGAGATTGTGATTTTCTAGGATTCTTTGTGACAACATTATTCAAGTTGACTCCCAGACCCAAATTGTGAATTCCCTTCATGAGATTTTGTGCAGCAACCAAACTGTTTGAAATAATTGAAGGGGGTTCAAATTGAATTCCAGTACTCATGTTACCACTTGGTGACTTGCTGTTAGCATGTAAATTGTTATTCTTATTCATTGTATCCACCTGGTTCAATTTAGTACTTGGACTATGTACAGATGTTGAAGTTATTGATTCTGGCAAGCTGTTACTATTGCTAACACTACCCACCACACTTGAATTCACTAGTGAAGGTACTTGTTTTGTAGAGGCCACTTGAACAAATTGATCATTGGAGGATGCTGTTGTTGTTGTCTTTAGGTTGACAACTCTGGCGTTTGCAAAATTATTAGAATTTAGCATTATCGTAGTGTTTGTTGCTTGTGGATGTAGGTTTTGTAAATTTTGTAAATGTGACGAAGTTTGAGTAGGATGAGGAACGATGATGGTAGTGGTTCCATTCGTTGTTGGAAATTGATTTATTTTAGATACTGACAAGTCCAAAGAAGAATTACCGTCTCCATTACTATTTGAGATGGTCGAAATAACATTGCCATTATTGGGAAGACTTTGGCTTAGTGACTGTAATTGAGCAACTGTAGCATAATCCAAATAAGGATTACCAAAAGGAAGTGATGGAATGTTGATATTCTTGAGATTATTTAAAAAGGGCATTGAGCAATAATTACTTGTGACAAAAGGAACTAGATTCATGGGCATGTGGAGTGGATATCGAAGTCCAGGTTGTCCAACCGTCGTCACATTTGTATTGACAACAGACTGTGAAGATGGTATGGACATTGTGGGTGTAGAGGCTGTAAGTACAGCTGACGTTGACATGACTGTATTGGCTGCTGCTGCTATTGAGGCTGCTATATAATTATGTTGTTCTGTACTCAAATTTGAAGGGCAATTCAGTTTGACTTTCTTGCTGTTGTTGGAGTTATGTACGTGCGAGCTTCCATTTGCAATTGCATTTGAAACACAGTAATTGTTTGTTCCCACTCCAAAATGTGCATTAGTAGGACCAATGGTTGACGAGTCATTCAAAAGTAAATTATTATCAGAAGAAGATCCCATTGTTGTTGGTGTCGCTGTTGTACTGACATCAGCTGTACTATGCCTTGACTTGAAAAACTTGGGTGGCTTTTTAGGCGAGACTGAAGGCGAATGATTTTTTTGACGGTCGTTACTAGTAGGAGAACTTTTATGGAAACTACTATTACTATTATTTGGGAACATCTTAGTATTTGGTGAAGACAAAAGTTTTTTAGTGGGTGTTGATGTGGAGGAAAATTTAACCTCACCATTAATAATGGTTGATGTCTGATGAGGTCGCTTATTCAAATTAGCATGAGGGTTAGACATTACATTACAAACGGTTGCAGATGGAAACTGCTGACCACCTTCGGGGATAGATTTTAGTAAAGTTGGTGGTGGTGTGCCATTGATTGGAGTAATTTCAGCTGAAAAGTAATTTACTCCTTTTGTCTCCAATTCTTCCCTCAGTCTCTTGGTAACTGCTTTCAAAGTTGCCATATTATTGGTATTCGCATTGCCTTTGTTGCCGTTACCCATAGGTCCATTTGAATTGACAAGTTTTCTTTTAGAAACTTTGACTACTTTGTTTCCCAAATTCTTTCCCCCAGATACTATAGCCTTGTTTATTGTTGTTGTTGATACTGCTCCACCAGGAGCATGAATATTTTGAAATCTTTTACGACTAAGGGACAAAGGTTTAGCATTCTTTTGTTTCCTAGACTTAAAGTTGCTCTCAACAGCAACATTCACTTGCTGTTGTTGCTTTAGATTGGGTAACATGGTTGCATTCACATTCAGATTTGCATTTGAACATTTGTTGACCACAGAATTATTATTCATAATTCGTGTTCCAGGAGTCATCAAATGGTTGCTCACTATGCCATTTTTATTACTGTTGACCGTAGGAGTAGGAGTAGTAGGAATATGAACATTGACAGTGGGAGAAGCGGCGAGTGCAGCAGAAACAGGAGAAATTATCGTTGTTGATGAAAGGATTGGTGAAGATGTCAAACTTGTTGGTCCATTAACATTATTGTTGGTTCCTAGAATTATTTTTTCCTCTCCGGAAGCGACATTCCGTGCACTGATGACTCCGTTTTCACTAATCCTGAGCTGAACTTCCTTCTCTTTTGTTTCCACTCTTGTTCCATCTTTATTCTGACGAAACGATTTTATTTTGGATTTCAACTTGGATGGTTGTACATGTTGATTTGATGGTGAATCTACTAAATCAGTTTGATTATTTGCCTCTACTAGAGCAGCCTTCTTCTTTTTACGACTTTTTGGAGTAATGGGCGTTATAGCAGTATCTAAGTTGGTAGTGGGTAAAGGTGTCTGACTCTCTCTTGAAGTATTCATAATTCCATTGGTGACTACGAGGGGTCGAGTTGGTGTAACAGTAATACCCAAACCATTTTTATTGATGAAAGGAGAAGTATTCGTACCAGCAGCTCGAGATTGACGATTGTGTTTCTTCATTACTCGTTTGCTATGCGGGACTGTCATATTCTCAATACTCTTAATCTTGGTAGAGTCAGTAGAGAGTAGATTTTCAACAGCATTCGATGTTACGAGTGGCTTGAAAGCTCCTGACGGACCCTTGACATGGTAACACAGTTGTAGTGGTTTACCATTCTGCACAAAGAAAAAATCCAGTTATGAAATTACCACGACTACACATTACCTATTATGTATTCTCCAAGGTAGCTTGAATTGAGTTGACTAAATGAATACACATGAGTATATGAGCATGTACCTGCGTCCAAGAATATTTATACGTAATATCCATCAAAAGAAAATCATCAGGAAGTATACGTTGTCCATACATGACTTCAATTCGAGCTTCATTAGAGAGATCATACTTTGCTTGTATTAATTTTTTGAGAATTGAAATACTGACAGCTGCGGGGCATGTGTAAAATCGTTTTGTACTTTTCTGTAAATAGTACAACAATTACACAGAAAATATTCAAATTAGTGGAAGCATTCAAATCATACACATGTCAATTTTCAAACACATTTTTATATCCGTCTGTCCAGAAGACGAAGCCAGCGTGATTCTTGTTGTATACAATTATCTGAATCATTCAAACGTGTGAGCGTAACTTACTCGAAATTCAGCGTCATTGGTGTAATATTCTAGAGACAAATGAATAATGTCCTCTGATGAAATGTAAGATTCATTATAAACAAGTCCAGAATCAACTTGGCTCACTGGTTTTGACTCGATATTTTCGTGATAGAATTTACGACGACGTTGCATTTCATCTGTAAATTAACATGCAAATATGTAGGTAAAACTTTCGTATGCGTATATAACTTACATTATTATGTACTTCACTACAAGTACTTGTATTTCTATTATTGTTGAATAAAATGAAAGAAATTTTGTTGTCTTACTCTGAAAAAGACCCGGAACTAATTTATAAACGACTTCCTGCAACATTTGATCAGACCGGATGCTAGACAAAGGCTTGGATGTGTGGAGTTGAACATCACAAACAGGACAATATTCACTCTTCAGTAGGGGCAGGTGCAAATTGAAACAAAATTGAAACAATCAACAATCACATTCCCCAATGAAAAGTATCTTTATACATAATACATGACTTTATGATTAACCGTCCAGAGGCTGAGATAAGATGAAATACAAGTAATGGACAAGTGGTCAATGACGTTGATTTCTGCAATAATTTACTATTTGTACGACATATTTGTTTTGTATCAAATATAATGAATTTGATAATATACTAGTACGTTCAATCAACTGAAATTGTTCTCGTCCTCTGAATAATTAATCATTCAATATTTTTGGTACATTTTAAATGTGCTTTAGTTTTGTTCTACACTTATGTGACATACCTGTTCGAGGTGTTTGACAATACAACTCTTGCAGACTGTATTCAATTATTTGGAAAAGGAAGCAAAGTTATAATTCAATATTCAAACATTCAAGCGTAATGTGTACTCACAAACAAAGAAATTTTTACAAATTAATTTTAAGGAAATAACTCTCGACTTACACGAATGAAGACATTCGATGATGGTTGTTGCATCGATGAAGTAGCCATTACACAATTTGCACGTCAAATTTGGAGTGATTTCCCGAGGGTTGACCTTTATTGTTACATTCATTTTGTAGTCGACTTAAATATTTTGTCAAATATTTTCAATTTCGAAAGTACAATTTGAAAAGATAACGAAGAAACTATCGACCATTTTAAGGCGGTTTCAATGCATGTATTTTTTGCTGTTTTCACAAAATCACTACCGAACACAGAGATGACAAATTGTTGATGCTTCTAGTCTTAATTCTTCTTAATCAAGTTTAAGTTTAGCCAAATAATTACTCCTTGCTTTACTTTGGTGATTTGAAAAAACGAGAAATAAAAGTGGAACTGACATTGTCTCTGCAGGAGTAGTAATTTGACTAGGAGCATAACAAAGGGTCTCCCCTTGGGCCAGAGACTTATGGCAGGAGGGTACTTCCATCTCTACGTTTTGTCCTTTTGTACAAAGTAAATCCTTTATTTATTTGAGCATGATAATTTTGGTACTGGATGTACCAGCACTAGTGGAGGCCCAAAGCCCAAAGAGGCACTAAAGCTCGAACATCAAAGGACGGAAAACAGAATTTGTGAATTTGCAAATCCGAAAGGAAAACAATCAATTGTTGCAGAATCTGAATTTAAGGCGACCTGATTCACATTGTGAATCTCAGGGTCAGTGAATTTATTTGAAAATATTTTATTTGAGTGAATAAAGTAAATTTGTTCAAAATATGTTCTAATCTTGTTGTATTTATTGCAGCTCAGAGGCGTAATGTCTTTACCATTACTTTTGCCCATTCTGAGAAGAAATCCAGCATTTGCAGCACTTTTACAACAGAGTGTTCGATGCTATGGAGCCAAAGGATACTGGAATCACGAATGGTCTCCTGGCCCAGTTCCTAAGGTAATTACCATTATTTTTAGTGCACATACTAAGTATATATGTGTGTGTGTGTGTGGTTAGAGTCTAATCATTAGACGCAACGCAAATTGCAACTTTTGATAATGAAATAATTGTTCGAATTTGTCATTTTGTTTTTGTAGACGGAAGAAGAGAGGATTGCTGCAGCCAAAAAATACAATTTGATTCCCGAAGACTACAAGAATTACCCTGATGACGGTACTGGGTTCGGAGACTACCCTAAGCTGGAGGTCATGTCGGCAGAATCTAGAGATCAACATGCACTCTGGGATTTTCCAGAAATGACGAGAAATTATGGAGAACCTCTCCATGTTGATATGGACATGTACACTGCCGACCGTTTGGACGCTAATAAACGATACCCTTGGCCACTGTCGTACGCTTTAAAGTGGATTATCGGAGTATCTTTTGGATTCTACCTCATTGTCCGCTTCCTTTCACGATATGGAATGACTGGTACATATAGGATGAGGAGACATGATCCCTTTGACGAAACGCAAAAACATTACTCTTTCGAGCTAGTCCCCATTGATGAAGTAGATTGAGATCCAAATTGTATAAATACAATATATATATAATACATAGTGTTTGCTGTAAAAATTGTCAAAGATTGTATAAATACAGCCAAAAGAAATAAAGTTCTCTAGGTGTACATTACATTTATATACAAGTTCTTGTAGTATAACAATTGATTGTCATCAAAACTGAAAAGTTTTCAGTGAAAACATTAAACCATGCCATTGTGATGCACGTAGACAAGTTGTATGTACTTACAATTAAATATGTAGTACAAAAAATACATTTTATAGTAAATGGCAGTTTTATTTATTCAATCACTTTTCTATAACATCTGTAGGTATAAGTTTATTTTAATAGCATTTCTAGTTTGCAAACCTCTATTAAAGTGACTCTTTTTCATTTGCAATTATATTTGGGTCTAAGGTATCCTTTGAATTGTTTTTATTTGCCCTAACATCTACTTGACTACTGGTAATATTCTCGCTTTTAATAAAAAACGATTCTACATTCCTCTCGGCATTTTCCTTTCGTTCGGTATAGGGAATGTGTTTCTGTCGGATCCAGATATTCAAGTTCCCCAATTGTGTATACGCTTTAGGTCCTTGTTCAGGACCCATCAGACTTCGCATGGCTATATTTCTTTTCAACATTTTTGTATAGTGCTCCACACCACCCCTTGCATAGTCAATCCCTAAACTTGCTGCCTTTTTGTCACTAGATTTTTCCAAATGTCTTTGGTAAATGTCCATTGCCGCTGTCCACACTCCATAACAAAAAAATCCAGCAACTGTGTACATGAATACACGAAAGGACTTTGGTTTGTAAAATCCATAAAATTTTTCATTGCCTGTTATAGTGAGATATTGATACAGAAATACGGTGCCGCTTGTGATAGCTGATTTTATCCAAACGTAATATGAATCTGTTAAAAATATTTGTTGAGCCATGACAAACTTTTTGGCACGATCGCTCAGTATTAATGCTTGCGCGAGTTCTTCACCATCCTCCGACTCCCATATTACAGACTCATCATTAATCTTAAACATCAACAGAAAACAACAATTGGTAACAATAAAGTTAGGAATTTGAAATTACACATGACGTACTGCATTTGCTCGTACTGATCTCTTTTTTACCTGTACCTGTATCAAGTTCCTATCAATGTCTCTCGGTTCGTCATAAGCAACATTTTTAGGTACACCAAGAAATATGCCATATTTCATTTTCAGTGATCCGATCGAAAAAGGTTCGAAACCACAGTTGTGGAACAATTTGACTCCTTGACGATATTTTTCAGCAATGTTCATATCATCCAACACTTGTTCACGGAACTCAACAAGTTTTTGAGTCATTTTGACGGACAAACCGTCTCTGAAATAACAATTTGATGATGAGTAAATACGAATGACAAGTTATACTGTAAATAGTTGACCAAACATTTACATGATAAAAATGCTCTTACTCGTAATGTTGTACTATGTCCCTGTACTTAACAATACCCCATGTATGTGCAGCAACTGCTAACGTAAAACTTCCACCGCCGATCACCACTCCAGTAATACGAACGCAATTTCTACCAAAATCGGAAGTCCAAAAGGATTTAGCTATTTCCGTCGTAGCTCTTCGACTTGCGAGGGATGCCATGTGTCAACTTTTTATGGTCAACACTTTTGAGTTAGTTGACTGCCTTTCTATTTAAGTACTGTTATTTATTTATTTAGTTAAAATAAAATGAGCAAGCACGAAATGTGCACATTTTTGGTTTGAATACTCTAGGCATGCTTTAGAAGTACTGTATGTACCAAGTACTTACTCTATTAAGCTGAATGCAGTTCAGTACTTCAATAACTGAAGTTCAACTACCTAAAGAGGTTTAAGAAAAAATAAATTTACAATGGTTGACGAAGTTTAACGATTTTTAATCACATCTTTAACTTTTATACATAATAGAAAATTGCTATTAGGAATAGACAAGGTATTGAGACTCTTCATCAACTAACATTAGCTAAATTGCTAATGTTGTAACAAACAGGAGGAATTGACAGAACTGAAAACCTAATTGTACTGTATTACCGTAAAAGTAAAATATTTAATATGTGAACATAACTAGGTATAAATACATTCATAATTTCCGTTGAACGCTAAAATTATAATGTACATATAAGTAGTAGTAGTATCTGCTGATTGCCTACAGACTAGATGAAACCGTTTTTCTCCACGTAGGGCTTTTTCTTTTTAAGGTTACAATGATATGATTCAGTAGTACATGCTTATGCATAGATCATTATACAATTATTTTATCGGCCGTCGAATGTACATAACAACATTATGACAAACATTCAAAAACTGTAGAAAACGCAATTAGCAAGGAATTAATCACATTGTTAATTATCCTCCATAATAAAAACATTTAGCCTATACTTAATAGGAATGAATATTGAACGCCCTTCAGAATCCACTCCCCATCCATTGCTTACTAATTCAGTAGGTATGTGTGTACTTACAATATAATAGCAATTTCCATGCAAAAATAATTATTATTACTTATTGATCCATCTCCGACAGTACATAGTAGTATTCAATTATGTAGAAGAATATTAGCATATGTATATATATTATTTATATATCTCTAAATAGGAGAAATGGTTCTCTCATTTAAGCCTGCAGAGCTTGGATAGCTTGATTGATGATTAAGCACTGCGCTCTTGCATGTTTAATCTCCAGTTCAGCAAGTTCAACAAGATTCTTTTTGAACGCTTGTACACGTCGTGTTTTGAAATTTTGCAACTCTTCTTTAGCTTTCTCTGACATTGTCTCAAAACGTGTACATGAGGACTGCTGCAATGACTCGGCCTGTTAACAAACAAAACATGTTGTAATTAACACAAATCACAAAAATTTATATTTTCAAGTACAAAAGTAAGCTAGAAATAGTCCTATTAGTACCACGATCACCTCCCACTTATATAGTTCAACAAAAGTAAGGTACACTTTACAGAACGAAATAAAATCACTTCCACTTTAATAAGAACTACATTTACATTTATGAAATAATAAAATGATGAAGAAAATAATGACATTAATAAAATTGGGGCTTTTTGTTAGGAGTAATATCGACTCCTTGAAAACACCTGCCTATTACTAATTCTTTTAAAAATACATATATACATTTTGATGGTTCCATTGGTCCAATCCTTCCATATTCTGGTATTGCATTAAAATAGAAATTACAAACATTGTGATATCAATCTAATTTGACATACATTTTAGTAGATAATATAAAATTACTAAATAGGCATTGCTTCGTGTTCTTGTACATTAGTCAAGTAACTGTGCAAAGTAGTAAGTAGTAAAAACACACATTTACTTACACTAGACACATCACGGTTCTTGGCCCGAGCTTTATCAAGTGCCTTGTTCGCATTTTCATAATTCGCTAGGCATCTTCTTCTTCTGTACAGTAGATTTTTTGCTGCTGAAGAATCTCTCATGTAGTACCGTAGGGTGTCTGATAACTTTAAATCTTCGTCAGATGCTACCCGATTCTCTACTTTCTGTAATTTTGTAGTAAAAAAACGAATGTAAATTTTTTCTACATTTTCTCCAGTGAAAAAAATATATAGCGTTGATATAATGGGTATATTGTCAATTGCATTAGTAGAGCATGTGTAACAAGTAACGTGTACTGACCCGTGTTTTTTCAAGAGTTTCAGCAAATTTCGTGAGAAATTTCTCCAGTTCATTGTGGTCTATTGTAGCTAATTGAATAACATCCAAATATATTCGAATAATAGAATCAGCAACACTTTTGTGAACAGCAGTCATACGATCAGCTTTTGTTGTGGAATCTCGAAGTAGATTATAATAATTAAAGATGAAATTTCGTTCAGAATCAAAAAATTCATCAACATCCTTCTGAGTAAACGACAACACGTACTCATCGGTAGTTTGACCAAAATGTTTTACAATTCCTCCTAGGTACTCTTTCTTATTCTTTCCACGGACGGACAACTAAAGACGTTACAAAAAAAAGGTTAAAAAGTTTTGAAAAAATGTAAACTTATGCTGAATAGCCAAAAAAATTTTTTTTCATTGTTGTCGTTTTTTCATACCTCTTTCTCATACTCTAGAAAAACACGAAAATTGTGATCATTTCGAAAGACAGCATGGTTCGCCAGTCTTGTTAGAAACACTTCGTGCATGGCCACTGTCTTTTTGAAAGTTGCCAAATATTCTCTACATCACAAAAAAACATTTCATTTATACACAAGTGTAATTTTGGTGCAATTCACTGACAGATGTGGAGACAATCTGATCAATTATCATGTAAGTACGTACGCTTCCAGTTCTTGTTTCATTTTAGTAAATTCTTCTTTGGTCATGGTGCCCTCTCCTTCACCCAATTTTTGTAATTTTTCTCTAGATGCATCAAAGTCGGGACGAGGAGGAGCCGGTGGGATCTGAAAATTGTCGGTTTCGTAGCAACATACGAACATACTGTACTATTACTGTAGTCACAATATGAATATAATATCCATACTTTGATAGAGCTTCGAAATTAGCCAAGATTAAAGTAACAACTCACAATGTAGCCCGCATATTCCTCACTTTCTTCGAATCGATCATGCAACCAAACAAATTCTTCATGCTGTCTCCCAACACTAAATTCACTCTTTTCGAAATCTTCAAGGGTTGTCTAAGAATAAATACATAACATTTTAATAAAAATATCTGTGCAACGAATGGTGCATCAGCACGACGAACAAGGTTGAATAGGGCATATATAACATATAACGCGAATACCTTTGTATGTACAGTAAACTTGACTTTATCTCTCTCACTGAGAGCATCAGAGATGTCCACGTTTAAAAGACCTTGGTCACTGTCAACAGCGTTCATGTCGTCGACCCCCTAGATCCACACAAAATTAATAAAATCAAAATTTAAACCATTTTCAAAAATTGACAAAATTTCATTGTTTGTACTGTTACACTAAGTTTGATGTACAATTATGACGTTATTACATTACAAAATTGCGAAATAATATTTTATGTTTTACAAGATGTGATTTTTAAATCAATTTGTCGGCATTCAAAAAAAACTACAACATGTTGATTATAAACTCTAAATTGTCAATGGGCAAACGACCAAAGGAAATGAAATATTGTTTTATTACTATAAATTATAATAATGATTCACCAATTTTGGTAACGCCCTACTCAATTATAAATACATGGTTTATCATAAATAAATTATTTATAGTACGAAACAGGACTTACAATCATTTCAAAGGTCAAAAATATTCTCCACCACTACTATCAATTATCTGGGACACTGTCAATCAGCTCTAGACTCTAGGAAACATCAACACAGACTTAAAACAGGAGTTTCTCTCTATCAAAAAACTAAATGTAATTCCTTATCATCGACTACAAATAATTACATAGGTCTACTATTTCAATGATTGCGCTACATAGCATAGAAGCATAGAACTACCAACAATTCCATTTTTATAATTCCACATTTTATTTCATTTTCTGTTTAAACCGAGGTATTCCAAATTATGAAGTCCTGTCGGTTGTAAAAAATATTATTATTATTTTTCCATGTCAAGGAGAGTCCTAAAATGAATACTTCAAATTAACATTAGAGGTACTGGCGAATTGACTAAGACCGCAGTGCGGTCAGTGACCACTGGTCACCCACAAAGGCTTAGGTATTTACCACAACAGTCAGTCAAGTTGGATCGGACTGTCAAAATTATAATCTTGTGTTTATTGAGATACCAAAAATGAAAGACCGTCGTCAGTAAATAATTAATTATCGAGGGTAATAAATAACACAAAATTTGGTGATTAATGGCAATATATTGACAAGTGATGACTATTATTTATTAGTGATCTTGAAATAAATTACAGATCCAGGCATTCATTTTATGTATTTTATTTTAATTTTAGTTTAAATACCCATTTGAAATTTAGATACAACTCTGTTTTCGGTAACTTTGAGAATACAAACCACTGCAAATGAAGGACATTTTCTGTCGGACTGCATATTATTAGTGTGAACAACACTTTACTTTGAAATTACTTTTGTGGTTTTTATAGTTCCATTTCCGATTGGAAAATCCAGATTAAATTAAATTAATGTTTTATACAAACACTTGCTGAAGTTGACATTCAAGTAATTTACAACGTGCATAAAGTTATTTCCAACATTTGCAC
>JAQHQX010000483.1:0-12736 GCA_034694425.1 Arrhopalites sp. Gr-Col-00791
GAAACTACTGCAACACTGGAGGGAGTGGTTTAAGTCGATAGTCGATGGGTGATGGTAGATGCATAATGTAACTACCCTTTGTGGTGCTAGTCTAAGTCTGGGGTAGATATTAAAGTCTACCATGAACTATACAATTTCTGAGTCCAGAAAATTTACTATGATCTGTTACTTGATCTCTAGTGTCAACAGTTAACTTTGTAAAATATTTTCTCCTTCACCCGATAATGACAGAACCTTCTTGTGTTAAGAATGTTAATCAAGTTTGAACAGTTCAGTGGACTGGTTTGTCTATTTTATAATATGCCCGACAAGATGTCATACCAAAAAAAAGACCAACTATTTTCTTAGACACTTGTCATTTTGGACAATTGTGATTTTGGACACTTTTCATTTTGGTCACTTGTGATTTAGGACATTTCTCATTTTGGACACATTCCCGACAGTGTTTTCGCATATCATCTAACACGCTCACTTCACTCGCGACTTGTAAGAAACGAATCTCATGAATATCATGAATAGTTATAGTCAGGTTTAGAATTTTCCGTGGGTTGACTTTACCGAATACCCTTTAGCGACCCTTTAACAATTCTTAAAGGGGTCACATTTTGGAGTGACCGCCTTCTTTGACCTTCAAAGATGATCAGAAACCATAACAAAGGAAAAGTTATCTTTTTCTTTCCTATTGAACGAAAGGTGACAAGAAGCTATCTGAGGTCTCCTTGAACAACGTTGAAATGGACTATTTTTCCAGTGATCGTTTGCATTGACATCCAATACTTAATACTAAATAAAATACTTAAAATTGGGCCACTAGTCCTCACTCTGTTTCTGTTGGAATTTGTTGAAACTTGTTAGTAATACATCGGGCAATACAAGGTAGAATTCTCAGATGTTATTGGAAGCACATGAAAGTAAAGTTTGGAAGCGTCAAATACGAATTGGATATTTAATTTGATTTGATTTGATTAAAATTTATTTGAGTGTCAGATTTCTCAGTGCATAGCATTATTTTTCAGAATCAAGAATTTTATGTCCATAAAAAATTAATTCAGAAATAATTAATTTCTATTTTCATAAAAACTTATCTCGGTTTAAAATTCATATTTTTCGCAAATAAAATATCATACGCTGCGTTGGTTACCAGTGCCAAGCTCGAAATCTTTTTCAAAAAAATTGCACATGTAAACAAAAAATTTGAAAATCGATTCAATTACCCGGAGAAGGGCCCAAGAGGTGCACCTACAAAAAAACGACGACTTCCGGCGCGATTGCCTTTCTCGCAAGCTATGGGAACGCAGAGAGCTTCGTTCCTAAAAATTGATTGATCGCTCATCGAAATGAAAAGTATTTGTGTTACAGAGTAAAAATATGCATAATCAGTCCAATTTACAATTTTTGTAGATCTGCAGATGATTCTGAATGGACAGAGAGAGAAAGGTGGAAATTGAGGATGAGGGCAGCAGGAAGACATATAAAAGCAGATGCAAAGAGATGAAGCGGGATCTTCTTCTGCTTATTCTCATCTGACTCTGATCTTGGACTCTGAGTTCTACGCTCAAAATATTATCTCTATCTCATTTTGAATATCAAAATTCCTTCCTAATAAACCACTAGGCTAAATTCAAATCCAGAAATCGCAGTAATCAATCGTTATTAAATTTATTTAATCAGTAGTGATCTGACTTAACATCTCAGAGATCTTCATCCGTCTTCCGCTCCTCGTAAATCTTCACACCTCTGGAAAATTCTCTCAGTCGACTAAGTGACTGGGTTCCCCGCCTCATTGGACAACCGGGTTTTAATTAAATAAAGGAAACACCGTAAAGATGTAAGTCCGATTTGGCACTGTTTATCTGTCGCTTATTCTTATGCATCCTTTCCAATTCAGTCTAATCCTTAAAAGCTCCCCCACGCCATGGTCATTCTGTCCCCTTTGGACAGAGTTTTGTTTTTGCAGAAGATAAAAAGCGAAGAAAGATGTTGAATACATGTTCCATTTGCCTCGAACAGTTTCAAACTTACTATACTTACAAGTACATACAATGAAAAGTACAATCATACATATAAGGAAATTTCTCAGAAAATTTCATTCAAGAAAGGTCATTTACAAACTCCCAAAACTTTATTATTTTAATTGCGTAATAAGACTTTTAATTTAGTTTATTTGATTTTAGATTCAGTTAAAGCTAAAACAAAGGAAAAAGTCAACATGATTCTTTAAAGAATCCCTGGAAGCAAGCATATAAATGCCATACAGATGACTGGTTCTTCCACAAAATCCAAAATGGATTCAAATGCAATTTATGTGGTCATGCGGTCAAGAATGGAATAACCATTTTGCATCAGATGGCTCAACAATGGTAATCCACATTCAAATGTACTCAATTCTTTGAAGGAAATTTATGGTAATTTTATACACTTTGTAAAATAAACTAACAAATTCTGAATCTAAAACAGCCGCATGTGAATCCAGATGTCTACCTACAATGCAAATGCAGGTGCCGCGTATTGAAATCAACACAATGCAATGCCTTCTGCCCTTAAAAATTTGTGTAAGTGAACATGGGTGCATAATTCGTTTGGGGTCGGTTTTGATCAAATGAAGAGCACTTTTTGGTCTGATAACTTCCAATTTTATCTCCCCAAAAACCTTCACCAAATCTTGAGTATTACCTAAATGGAACAAAATTCCTTTCACTACCTCATCAAGGATTCATTTGAACAATATTGAAATTACAAATGTTCACTAAAGGTTATTTGCCGGATGTGAAAGATTATGCACGATTACATCACCTCCTTTGTATTAAGAGCAAAGAAAACTTTTCATCATCGTACAATATTTTTTACGCCAAAACTTTCTTTAAAAATTAGCCTGAAGCAAATTTTGAGAAGTAGTAACTGCATCCACGTTATGGGAGCCAAAAGTCTGGCTTGTCCAATTTACTCATCCATTTGGTGGACGTTGACGTTAACATCCTTCGGTTGTCTAAGCCACAATGAATGGGAATCGTCATAATAATGGAAAATCCTTTTAGACATAAATCGCCACTAATTTACTATTCGCCTTCAAACCCTCCATTCTGTAAATTGACAATTGTAGCTTGAATTATAATCACATCAATTGTCAATTCCCATAATCAGTTTCCAAATCTTATCTCCTGTAAACTCAGTACCGAGACTTGAGCTTAAATGTATTGTTGAATTTAAAGAAACCTCGAAGCACCAGAATTTTTTTAATTATAGTAAAAAAAGTGTGATCCAATCTTTCGTTAAAATGACAAAAAAAATCTCTTTTTGGTTTCTTCTTTTATTTTCAATCAAACCCCTGCAGGTTGAAGCCATACACCAATTAAATGATACAAACATCAAATTCAAATTTGAAAATATTACAGCTACACTGAGGAAGCTTTTAAATAACTACGATAAAATGATAAGACCCAACCTACTAAAGTCAACTGCACTTACAGTGAATGTCAATGTATTTGTGGTGAATATCGCAAAGGTTGATGAGCTGAACATGGAATTTAAAATTGACATTTCTCTCAGACAGTCTTGGATAGACCCACGACTTGAATATCAAGATGAAAACTTACAACTCACTTTTTTTGACTTACCACAAGAATTTTTGAAGCTCATTTGGATTCCTGGTAAAAAAATATTTCGAAATTTTTAATCAATTTCAAAATCTGAAAATGAATAAATCTTATATCTTGTTTCTAGACACTTCCTTCATGAATGAGAAAGAATTCAAAGTTCATGGACCAACTGTACCAAACGAGTTAGTTCGGCTGTATCCAGATGGAAAAGTCTTGACATCTACCGGCTTACTCCTGACTCTCTCCTGCCAAATGGACTTGACCCATTTTCCTCTGGATATTCAAATCTGTCCAATGCCATTGGTTAGTTGGGGTATCACAGTGGAAAGGATCAACTACATTTGGTTGGATTCCAACCCAGTTGAATTAAGAGTAGAAGAATATACAGTTCCTCAGTTTAAATTGAAAGGATATCGATATGGTCATTCAATATTGGACTTGACAACTGGGAATTATTCACAACTTTATATTGAATTTCTTTTCGTTCGTTCTATCAGTTATTATTTAATTCAAGTTTATATGCCTGTCATGATGGTCGTCATCATTTCTTGGTGCACATTTTGGATGAATCCAAAACAGAGAAGTGGGCGGTTATCCCTAGGGGTCACTTCAGTCCTCACTATAGTAACCATTTCAATTTCTACTAACAATGCAGCTCCACCTGTGAGCTACATAAAGGCCATCGATGTATATCTAGGGATTTCCTTTGTCTTTGTTTTCATATCACTCATCGAATCAACCATGTTGGGTTACCTTGTGAGTTATGAGATGAAAAGGAATCCAACTAAAAAGTTTTTTCAAGGGTTTCAAAATGTAAGGAAGTTTTTCAAAGTTTATAAATTGTACAAGGGGGAGGTTGTGAGTGTTATGAAAATGAAGCCTTTGTTTATGGTGAGGCGACCATTTAAAAATGCTGAGGATACTTTAGAGACCATAAGAAATGGTGATGATAGGAAAGAGGATAGTGAAATGTGGAGATTGAGGAGAGTTAAAAAAGTTGATGTGATCTGTAGAATGATTTTCCCTGTATTTTACATCGCATTCAATATTTTGTACTGGAGTTACCTTTGCCAGGAAAGAGCAAACAAGACTACAAATAATGGGTTGCAATGGAAGTTTATTTAATTGTTTAAACTGGTTGGTGTTTATTCTGTAGTCTGTAGTAATATTGAAACGAAATGAAAATATTTACTGAATTAATAATTAAGTGTAATCAGGAATTATCTTCCCGTACTTACTCGGGATAAACGGGAGATACCAACTTTTCCTGCTAAAATCCGGGAGAAAATAAAAAAATAAAAATTTTATTGAAACTACATGATATTATTCTGTATTATGTTCAGTTGCAATTTTTTTGAAGAGTCCAAATATGTACCTGATTATGATGTGCAAAGTTACGGGAAGGAGGGTGTACAGGTCCACGGCCACATTTTTTTCAATTGTCCCCGCATACATTCTCTATGGTTCAATAACAACCACTGGATTAAGGATTTGCAATAAGAAAAGTGATGGTATTATTAACTATCAGATTCCACACTGTCAAAACCAACGCTTTATCTACAAAGTAGGCAGACCAAATCTTCACAGCCAACACAGGAACGCCCTCTACACTTTTCTTTTGCCAAGGAAATACATTTTGTTGAATAGTCAAACTGTTCCAAAAACAATTCAAAAGTTTTGTTGAGCGACTGTGAATTTCCGCTAAGTAAAGTAGAATTAAGTAAAGTATTCCTGATGATATGAGTGCCACTAATCCCAAAATTATTTTGAAAATTCCATTCAACCGCATGATCCCGTAAGTACAAAACACGCAGAGAAATATTATTATGACTTTTGCCATAGGGATGAGCAGTGTGCAGTAAACTTGATTGAATGAGATGAGTAGGATCTGCAACTTCTTGTACAGCTTCAAGCTTCTTTCTACAGTCACCGTCGTCGTGGACCTTGTGGCTAAGATGATGTTTGACCTAATCAAGGAAATTAATGTCTCAATTTGATTCATAACACAGGCGTGGGTGGAAAATCTGATTCAAAATTTCCTCCATCGAATCTTAATTATGGGACAAGATTTTCTCCGTCACATTTAGCTAATCTTAAATTATTTTTCTACTCCCCAACAAGGTTTGGTGAAATTGCAGATTTTCCATTCACAAAACCAGGATTTAGTCTCAACAGTAAATTCAGTTGTGAATACCCAACCGAACTAAAAGGAAGATTACTGGAATATTAATTTGAGACGTTACGATAGAGGACTCCCTTGTTTCATCTCAACGCAATTGACAGGAAATAAGTGGCACCTCAATCGCGAGTTCATATGTTAAATGATGCATCGTTTAAACAATGAACTCCAGTGCACAATGAGTAAAAGAAAACTCACCATATTTTGTCCAGCACAACCAAAGAGGACAGAAAGAAAGTGCAAATATATAAAGTGGCCAAAAAACAATTTCCAGCATATGACGTCATTAAATAAGCTTGGAATAGAGCACATGGTAAAATCATTATGGTCCTGCAAAGTCCTTCAGGAAATATCGATGTCAAAAACTCAGGTGATTCAGGCCTCAGGCAGAGAGCAAGTGTCACCAGGATCACAGAACCATTCAGAGAATTGTAAAGGAAATCAAGATATATTTCGACATTTTTTAACAATTGAATTTTCATTGTCGTCACGGATAAGCCTTCAGTTCCTTCCGTTTCATTGAAGTCAGCTGTAAAAAAATAAGAAAAATTGCTTCGCCGCATTTAATCTAATAAAAACGACATTAGTCTTATTGGCAAATTGTAAATGAATTCTTTCTGGTACAAAATCAGCTTGAAAATGTTGTTTCAATTAAGGTGAACTTAGCAACATTGAATTCACGTTCAATATGATTTATCTGAACAAACAATGAAAGAAAATAAATCGCAGCATAGCCCTAGGAACCAGTCGACCCGACTAGATTTCGACCATCGTCCGACCAACTTTCGTCAAAATTCGGTCGGATAACAACATATCGGATTTCGACCAAGATACAACGACAAATTTTGGTCGGATGCTGTTCGGAAATGCCTACTAGGAACGCGTCACAAAATTTACCATCGAACTCCCTCATGAGGTTTAGACAGCCGTTAATAAAAGCTGGTAATTCTGGTCCTTGAAATAGGAGAAAGGATTGAATAAGCACAGATGCAGAATAGTAAACCACCACGAATTGCATATAAATTTTGAGGGCAGAACTTGATGTCTCATCATTCAAAATCTGGGAACATCTGAAGCATACAAAAATCATGTAGGAGAAAGTGATCACCACGTTGCAGTACCAGATCCTTTTTTCTGCACTGGGTGATCTCAAATCAGGTCCATTTGTGTTCTGATTCCAAATAAACGGATGAAATTGGCAATGTTGACCGAATGTGATGCCAGTTTTTATGTGGGAAAAAAGTTTTGGAGATATCAACATTTTGAAGCTCGGGCAAGGATTGGAAACTGGAATTGAAAAATAGGAGGAAATTGACAACGTGGAGGTACATGAACTAAAGAGAATTAATGGGTTTGGATTGTTTCGACGATTTAAAACGAGAAGCTGTCAATACCTTTATGACAAAAGCCATTTTCAACATCAAAGTTACTACACTTAAATCGTTATGAATTGTTAAAGAGCTGGTAGGCGAGTCGGCCATTTGAAGGCAGTCGCAATTAAAATAATTGAACCACTGTTGAAAATACTGTGTTCACGTTGTGAAAGAAAGTAATAGAAAAAGATTGAATCATTTGTCGTTCAACCCCTGACATGTGACGCAGGACTCGTTTCCAACAGTCAATATAATTTCAATACGAGTCACTCGTTGATTCCTCAATTTTGGGTGGGTGTTCAGTTTTCCAACAAAAATTTATTGAAACTAGACACATATAAAATATTCAATATTTGTAAGTAAAAATTTTGACTCAGGCAGGAAAGTTTAACATGTGGGAAATATGAAAAGACTAAATAAAATCTATTTATGACAGAGGTCTGGTTTGTTAGAGAAAATATATTTCTCCAAAAAATTCCTAACTTACACTTATGCGTCAATTTATGGTTAGTTGTTAGAGTATTGAGTCATTACTATCGACGTATGTATGCAAAACAGTCATTTCTGAACATTCAGTAGGATTTACAGAGTATTTTTACAGCTGAAGTGATGGTACACACTTTGACGGATGCAAGAAAAATTGAATTTTCGAAATGGTGTGTTTTTGATGAAAAACATGAGGAATTTGGCAAAAATAACTACAATTCACTGATAAAGTGACGTTTTGGATGTTGAGAATTCTGAATTGTGGACGTCTGTGCATAAATGCAATTGAATAGCCGAGAGGAGAAGTTCAAACTCCTCGTATTTCCGGGGTCAACTGGGGTAAATGTGGATGCTGGAATGTTCATTAATGATGGAGAAAATGCGAAACAATTCCTTTGTTCTATATCTGAATGTCATAAAAGTACAACCCAAACGAAACTTCAAACTTGGCAGTAATCATTAGAGTGTGTATCAGGTGACATGTCATATTCCAAATTCTTACACAATAATTGTCATCCTAAAATTAATACCCTTCATCAAAAGGATCTGCCTTTTGTTTTTGTTGATGACATAAATAGGAGAAACTAAATGCTAAACTTTTAATTTCTTTGATATCGTCTCGTCTTCTGCAATTTAACCTCCATATGCGAATGCCACCTAATCAACAGCACAGTAATAGTTGGAAAAGTTTGGAAAAACATGGCAACTCCAAAATAAATTTTCTGGAGACCAATTCAATTTGAATTTTGAATTGTGGTTTGGCATTTGATTTGTTACGAGCATCAATTAAATTACATTAGCGAGCAAGTTGTACATTTAAAATATCGAGTCGTCTACACGACTACCGTCGAACTTGTTTACTACTGTAACTGGGCATTGTTTCTGGGAGACATTTGAAGGTGATCGGTATTGAGAAACAAAATCTTTAAAAACGTCTTTTTTTTCAAAGCCTCTTACTTACTTTGGGTTGCTACCTGGGCTTCCATCCCTACTCATTTTTGAAGGCAAGGGATAAATTAAATTTCAATCAATCAAAAATACATCTCTTGATATTTTTCTTTTATGTAATCAAAAGCTCATTTTACTTAAGTACTTACATTAATTAATCTCAAACTCAGACTGGTCAAAATTTGCTTGTCGTCGTCAATTTGAATTAAAAGTCAAAGTTTTAAAAATAAATTAAAGTATAAATTTTAAAAATCACCAGAAAAGTGCAAGGTTTGTTCAGAAAGGTCCAAGGAAGCTCTGTACTGAATTTGAGCTCGATCGAACAGAAAGTGTTTTCCCTATATAAAGCCTGCGATGTCCTTTCATGTCAATCCAGAGTTTCCACCCCATAACGCTTTGTTTGTAAATACGAAGAATCTACAAACGAGAATTTGGTGCAAGCTAAATGGTACGTCTAAACGCATGTCCTAAATGTGATATTTTGGTATCGAGACATTGATCAAGACAATTTGGCCGTCGAATCCTACAGATGATATTTTAAAAAATAACTAGTTTATAAATTAGCACATTTAATTGGACCAAGCCGCAAAAACTGAAATAAAGTGACCACCGGTCATAAACGAATACGCTGTGACTGCAATCCTATTAATTTGTACTGCATATAATTTACTAAAATACTTTGACATCAGGTTCTACCTTACCAGATACTCGAAACAAAAACGAAATGGAATGGGTAAAAAGTCCCCATTGAATGGTGATGGAAACTTATGCTCTTGTATAGCCTACTACCATACCATGTGGTCCCTATAACAGACACAAGAATAAACAGAGCGTATACATGTACATGATTTTGCTCAAAAATTGATTGTGACACTAATACAATTTCGCAATTGAATTGGAATATTCAAGTGCCTTCAATGAATTATTTAATAATATAAAGTCCAGTCCAACTCGCAATGTCTATTTCCTTTTCTCTCTTTTCCTGTACCACAAATCTTTCTCCTGTGTTCAAGGAGCGTATGTATATTATCTGTTGTTCTTAATAAAATCATATTTATTACACTTGAAAAAAATTTAATACTTATCTCCTGTGTATATTTTACTCATGTCCTGTTAAAATGAAACCGCCCTGCCAATCCCATCAAGTCAAACGCTACCCATTGTACAATCAATCTCTTGGTCATTCATTGGATTGAAAATTCAAGCAAGCAAAATTGTATCCATTTTGTTTTGAAATCGATTATCCACTTGAAGCTGGACACTTGTACACGGGGGAAAAGAATCAATCTGAACAATTTCATTGTTCATTCTGAACTCAACAGCACAAGTGAAATATTCCAACGTTCTGATTTTTTCAATAGAAAGACTCATTCAAAATTTGAAATTATGGTTCCTTTACTACTCTTAATATTAGTTCTAGCAGTAGACTGTAAAATCATATTCACTTCAAATAACCCAACTGTTGTCAATCTTGATGCAATTATTCGTTCCACCTACTCCAATTGCACTGTAGTCACATTCTACCATGAAAATAACCAAAAAATTCTTGGTCACTCACCTACCGATGACGGTCGACCTTTTGGTATCCACAGTTCCATCTCACTTTATTCAATGGTCACTGACTTGTCAGCTACTCCATATTTTAGATCAAAAGTGCAAAATGCCGAAGAAATGTCAAAATTCCCTTTAACCTTCAAGCACACAAAGTGCTACATAGCAATTCTCCTTCATCATATTGTCTCCGAAATTGAAAACACAAATGGACATCTCACAGTCATTAATGAACCACTCAATACTTTGGTTGTTACGGAATTTTATTGGCCTCACAGCTTCAAACCCTCCTTATTCATTTACCTACTCATACCACAACAAGATGGCATAGAGCTAGTACCAAAATCAGACTGGTTTAGATATTTAAAGGTCCCTCTGGTGACAATTCCATTTTATGTTAATCCTCAACCTACCATTGAAATATCAGGTGTCTGTTACTGCCATCTTTGTTCACACAAATATTTCATTGAGGCTACATTTTCTTGTGAGAGGCAAAACGAGAATTTACGTCAGTCTCCATCTGATTCGACTACCATCGATTGTTTCGAAAAGATTTTAAACTGCTACAATGATCTCATTGATGGTGGCAAAAACATGATGTGGGTTGCAGCCAATTCATTTAATCAGCTTATACCAGAGTTTTATGACGTTTTGGCTAAAGATGAAAAACTGCGGCGGGGTATTCGATCAAGTTTTGACAGGACAATTTTTTTAAATGTACAACTCTCAACCCTTTCCTCATTGTTTGTTATTTTAAACGAAACTCTAGTTTATGACAGCCGTGAAAATTTCTTAGAAATTCAATCTCATACAGGAACACCTCCCATAGTGATCACTGGAGGACCTTTGGAAATAATACTAATAAATGATGATATAGCCTATCATCACTTGCAAACAACTGGACAGAGTGAACCGTACAGGTTTATTACGGCAGACAATGTCAAAATCAAAGGTGAGAAGATGTCAATTGAAAGCTACGTAGAAGCATTTAAATGGGAGACTTGGTTGGCGCTAGTTGTCGTTTCGGTGTTCACAGTTTTCATACTGAGTTTCCTGACTCGGTGTCGATCTAGTTCTAGTGTCCGAATGGTGAAACTGTTGGGACATGAGATTGAACATTTTATCTCAAAATTGCATTGGATTATACGCATTTTAGTAGAACAACCACGAGAATCCTTCGATACGAATTCGAGGTCTCTAACTACTCAAAAGCATCCGAAACATCGACAACGACAAATTATTTTCGCCGTTTGGCTTCTCATGGGACTTGTTATTACAAATTTTTACAAGGGAGTTATGAAAGCTGATTTTGTTGTGCCATTTACATTTGACACTAACTGGACTCTTATTGAGCAGTTCGTTCATCATCGCCAACATTTCTCAGTCTACATCTTGGAAGATAGATGTATGCCTGATACAGACAAAAACTTGACCCAGTTACTACTTTCTGAAGGTGCTTTGGTGGAACTCAGTTACAATGACCTAATCCGTTCGATCTATAAACTCACAAGGTCAACTAATTTTGTCAATAGACTATGGTTGACTTTATATGGGTACTCTAACCATTGTAGATGGTCTTGCGATTTCTACAACATACCTCTAGGAAAATTAAATTGTCGAAATACTTCAGAATGTCTTGCGCTTATTTCATCAACTACTGAATTTCGACATTGGCGAAAACTTTGTGTTCAAGATTTTGAGATGAAACACAACCTCATAGGCGACATTTTGTCCAAGCCAAAATCATTTGTCGTTGTTTCTTTGAAGAAATTTGAATTTTTGTGGAATAAATTCAAAGTTGCTATGAAGAAGAATGGGAATCTGAAGTTTGGGAATAATCTCAAGGTAGCGGATACTTACCTGCTTCAAAATGAACATTGGATTTTTGTGGTGTACCACGTACCATTTAATATGTTTCGCAAAAATGTTTTTGATTTGGTTCCTCAAAGAATGTCGAGACTTGTCAATTCAGGAATTTATTGGTTGTGGGAGAGATGGGATAGAATTCGATGGGATTCACAACAAAGATTGAGGTCTAGACTAGTTGAAACGGTGCAAAATCCAACTTCGGATTTCAGTTCACTTGGATCTGACAACGCTAGTGTTCATTTTATTTTCAAAGCATTTGCTCTTAGTCTTATTTTGTCTTGCCTCTTCTTCTTTGTCGAGGTTATCAGAGTTTCCTTGCGAAACAGAGCTTTGAGCATTCTCAAGAGAGTTGCGATTGGTTTTCTTAAGGTGATTCACCTAATTTCAGAAATGCTCCGCAACATCCAGTTCAAAAGCCAAACGTAAACATTTGGTGAATGAGTGGTCACCTACGAAAGGAAAAGATGAACTCACAGGAAAGCGGCTTTGAATCCGTTGAGTCAAAGATCTTCGGGGTCAATATTTTGACCTCGTAAAAGAAATTTAAATTCTTGCTTCTTTTATCAAATAAAATGGAATAATGGAAACCTGATAAAATTTTCGATGTAATAGAGATCCCAATAAATGATTAAACAATTGTACAACGTTTCAATACTAACAAGCAGACCTTCACAAGTGGAAACTCCCGATCGAAATGAGACTTGGCAGGCGTGTTGCCCTCTGGTAGTGGACCA
>JAQHQX010000484.1:0-12734 GCA_034694425.1 Arrhopalites sp. Gr-Col-00791
TGTTTGGGGAGGTTTCACTATCATTGAAAAAATACTCGGGTATTTGAGTATGAGTATGAGTAGAATGAGTATGAGTATGGCATTTTAAATACTCGCTGAGTATGAGTATGAGTACCGATGCTGGATACTCATAGTTTCGGGTACGGATACGAGTATGAGTATGAGTACTGAAAAAAGTACTCATTCGGAGCACTATCATATGCTACATCCAACTCCTTGTGGATGTCATTTTTGACATGTACAATAGAATGGGGAGTAATGAAATATTTTTGTGATTGAATGGCAACTCCTCGAATCGTTACTGCTTCTTAAGTCAATCTTTAAGTGCCGTTAAAAACCCATTTAATTCAACACAGTAGTGTTTTCAAACCTACATTTTTAGGGTCAATAATGAACCACGTACAAATAACCGAGTAGTTTTTATAAAACACGGTGAAAATTATGTCAATAGTCTGTTGGATGTACAAGGACCCAGTTCCCACACAAGTTCCACAATTTCTGTTGTAAAATTTCGACTAAAGTCAAATAAAGACATTCTACATAAAATTAATAAACGCCTCAACCATGGCGACACCTTCCATCTTACACCAAATTATTTTCCAGCTATTTTTGTTCAAAGAGTTGTCAGTAGTTAGATCACTTTGAAAGGGAAGAATCATGAAATTGCAGCCATCTAGATATTACAAATGCTGTTAATTCATCTTAACATGACTCTTCAGTTGAGTAATGAGGTAAAAGGTGGTTCTAAAGTAGAGTGTGACATGGGCCACATATCAACAAATATCGTACTCATGTTGTACTTCAAGCATGAATTATCTAACACGATTACAGACGCAAATGTCTTCTATTGGTTTGATTCGGAATCACTTTTTAACCGATTTTCTTGATCCATTTGACTGGCTCACTTGGATTTTCATTGCGGGTGTTGAAGTATTTGTAATAGAATTTTTGAAGCTTCACCCGTGGTCTAAGATAGCATCGACCAACGTCGTGTCAATCGTTTTGTCTGTGGGAGGTAAATCAATGTGGGTCATACCAGTTCATTACTAGGAGAACAGGAATTATTGAACTGGAAATCTATTTCGGTTGGATATTTTTTGTATTTTTCACCAACAATTTTTATTTATCGATCTGAAGAGCAAACGAATTGTAAACAAGGTTGGTGATGCGCCTATCCTCACAGCTGAACAATTGTCTCAGAATGGCATTAGGATTTTGGAGATAGTGATCAAATCCATTACTTTAACAAAATATTCACAATCTATAAGGGTTACTACGAGCTTGCGGGTGCAAATAAAGGATACGACACGTATATCAAAGACCACCAAGCATTTTTGGACAACCTGGTTGATTTACAAACAATTCCAGGAATCATTGTTCAAGATAGAGGAATAAATGTTTTAAGAAGAAGTTCTGCAGCCCTTATACATTTTAAGAATGATAACTATACGCTTCTTCATTTGATGTCAAAGCTTTTTCCCAGAAAGCAGTATGGATTCGTACCCAAGATGTATTTTACTACAGGACATGGATGGGCAATTGTGTCGTAATGCAAATTCCTTGTACAACTCCCTGAATAGTCTTATCCAACCGAGTGGTATTCTCAAGTTTTGGTGGCTAAATCCAAGTAATAACAGGAAATTGAACGATCCTAAGTTGTTGGAATTGTGGAAAACATTTGTGAATGAACCAGAGGGTATAAAATACCTTTCTGGACAGAATTCATATGCCCCTTGGAGCTTTCGAAAATCTTTGGCAAGGCACTTTTTGTAGCTATGAAATTCTTATTGTTGTTGCGCTCATTCTGCTCTTTTGCAAATTGACACTTCGATTGGTTGTGTCTGCTGCTTCAGGAATTTGTGGATTTAGTTTCATGCTAACTGGTCTTTTTCGGAACATTTATAATACCCGTTTGTAATGGCAATACTTCATGGCAACTTTCATTTCCTCTTCTTCAAATGATCGTTAGTCACGATGTCACCACAAATCACAATAAAATACTATTTAGGACTCCAACACAATTATTAATTTGACAAACACATTTTTGGTCAGCAAAATTGAGAATTCGACCAACAGATTCATTTTTCCGACCAACATTTTATTTTTCTAGCCAGTTGAATTTGATCAAAGTAGATTGGTTTTAAATTAAAACCAAAATTGAAAATTTTAATGTTGACGAAATTTAAAATACTTGAATCAAACAAACCTGACCATAATTAATATTGAGAATTGTTGATTTCAAGTAGCGAATCGAGCGTGGTTAGAGAACGGTTACCGCTAGCAATTAACTTCATTTTTGGTAATAGAATTACAAGCTTACCCACGACACTACTCATGCGACCTTTAATTTTACTGAGGATTGAAATCATTTCATATGAAAATTAATGTAGCCAGCCCAAATTGGTGCAAAAAATCAAATTCCTTCCCCAGACCAGTCTTTTAAAATGTTAGCCTAATTTTTGTAGGCTGAGACTTTATATCCTAAGCTCTGATTCTGTTTCTGAAGATGGAAAAAATTAAGGCTTTGAAAAATAATTACGTAAGGCTGAATATCCATTCCTGACAGCCTAAAAAATTAAAACTACAGAATTAATTTTTCAAAATTTCCTGGTTCTGTAGTCTAAAAGAATTACTGGTTAAAAAATGAAGGCGAAAATCGGAATGTTAAGGCCTACATTTAGTTTCCGCATATTAGTAGCCAGTAGTTCAGACTAAAAATTACAAATTACTGCCACTCCCCTGGTCGCATTAATAGACCAAATGGGACAAAAACATGTTCAGTCATATCACATTGAAATATTTTGACCTGAAGTCCAGATTGAAATATTTGACCCATAATAAATACAACAGGGTTGAATCGTTTAAGCGTTTCTTGGCTATCGCTTGAACATTTTCTCAGAATTTTAAGACCAAAGGGAACGGAACGAGGAGCCACTTCGCGGTGTACTTCGTGGCTACCCAAGGGAAAGCAAAAATTTTGAAACTATATTCGGATTCAGCATGTCCAAATTTATTTACACACGTTCTCACCATCACCAAAATGATCGAAGAGCCCAAGATTGAGCACCTTCAAAATTTGGTGTGCTCCACTTACGTCTGTTTTGATTTTGAAATTTGTTTACAAAGAAGTGGACTGAAAATTTTCGAGTTGCTAGGCAAGATCGGAAGGGATTGTTTGATTCCTTATAATTAAAAAAGACAGTGGGAGGGATCGAGTCGACACCATCGTACTCGAGTGTACATGTGGGCAAATTTTTGTTCTATTTGGTCTATTAATGCGACCTGGGAAGTGGCAGGCGTTTGTCGTTTTAGTCTCCGAATTACTTGTTACTATGCAAAACTTGAAGTGGGCCGTAAATGTCTTCAACATCAATAACCATCTACTTTGATCAATTTGAACCGGTTGACTAATAAAATAAAAAAAAGTGTTGGCCAAAAAAATAAACCGATCACCTGTTGATTCCTCAAATCCGACAGATTGGACTTGCAATGATGGCGTTTGTGATCTTGATCAATTCTTTCGACAGCAAGTTCCAGATGAACCTTGTACATGTCTACTTTATTCCATCATACTTTTAAAAAATTTCCAACAGTTGGCCAAAAGGGGGCAAAACTGGCTGGCTGGACACCATTTTGGCCAGGCGGTCGAACCCTGATTCTAACGTATTGATTGAGTTCTTTAGTGGTGTTTTGGTTGCTCAGTCTTCGAATCACATTCGTGCATGGAAGGAACTCCATTCTTTGTACACGAATTGCTTCTAGTTGTGCAAACATTTGCAAAAGTAAACTCTGTTTGTACAAATCCAGTTGGACAGCAAATCCACCTGTTCCCTCCCACTGAAGTCACGAAAGTCTTAGCCATCTCATTCCTTTGTACCATCTATTTATTTCCACTATTGTACGGTCTGCCTCAAACTATAAAAATTCTCTACTCACACTGTCTAGTTCTCCGATTAAAAAATCCGAAAATGTATCCATTTGAATTGAAATCCTATAACCACTTTTTACTTTATCTTGCAATTGTTTCCACACATTCGATCCCGTTGCCAACTGTCAGTCCAACCTATTCATTAGTTTCGCATATCACCACCGATTCGAAATTAGCATCACTACTCCAATTGCTATCCCAAACTCATTTGATTCTCTCCTCAGAAAATATGTCGCACATTTGCGATTCAAAAATCCTCCAAAATTTCATTCTTGCACAATTCCGGCACCACATCGATGGTACAGTGCAAGTCACCACCAACCTAAAATTGAAAGACAATACTCGTCTATTAAAGTACAGCCAAACCTTCTTTTCCCACGTCAACGCACCCTGCAAGCTCAACAGAAAAATTTATGTCGATCACCCACTCCAAATCCCAGCGACTGGATTTGCAGCTAACCGCTTCAGGAATATTTTTGTGTGTTTGGTCTTAACTTTCACTCCATTGACCCTTGTAGACAGAGAGTCTGGGTCCTTAATGAAGTACCCACAGCTTGACTTTAAAATCCCCAAAGCAGCTTGCGCCATGCCTCTCAACTACTTGATCCTCCATTTTGAGCAGGAACACGAGAAGCTCTACGAGTATCCCAAACTAAAACACATCTTGCAGGTCAAATTGCGTTGCTCCCCAAACCAGTTATTTTGCTTCATTCCATGGGTCCAAAATAAACATGACTATATCGCCATCTTGCGGGAATTTCAAAAGAGTCGGTCAAATTTTCAAGCGACTTCAGTAAACCTGGCTACATTTCGAAAAAAGATAGCATCTAACCATGCTGAAATGTTGACCAAGATTGGCATAACTGATATACTGAAATTGGACGATGTTAATCTGCCGCTAGAAAAGTTTACTACAGAAGTGGCACTTCACATAAACGTCACCTTAAATTTAAAAAACCAGCTGTTCAGACACAACTTCTTTGAGTCTTGCTTAAATGGGTACATCTCCTTCACGGCTTTGTTGAATAAGTATAATACGATCAACCAAAATATAGTGATATGTCGCAACACGTTAAATGTGGTTCACGGCACAGTTTTGGATATAGAGCCGCCTTTTTGGTGGTTCGATTTCTTCACACCCTTTCAACCTCTCGCATGGATATTCTTTGGTTTATCTATTTTACAACTGATTGCTATCTTCAAACTGGCAATTAACCTGGGTTGTCCTACAACAGAATTGAGGACTATAACGATGGTAGCCTCAAGCTCACTTGAAGTAGTGACAGGATTGGAAAACAACAGTAGTCCGAGTTTGACATGCGCAGAGCAAAAACAGAAACCGATACCGATTCTTTTTTCAATTTTATCACCAATCTGGAATCAAGTGGTAGAGCTGACATTCTTAGAAACAGAGGGCGTGACTAGGGTTCGAAAAATCAATATTGGTGCTCTGTACACTTTGTGGATATTCTGCTTGATCCTGATCATGAACGTCTACCTCGGAACACTGGGGAGCTACAGGGTTGTTCCTGTGGTACGAGGAGGAGTCCAAACTGTTGAAGAACTTGTGAATCAAAATTATACAATCTATGTTGTCAAAGGTAACACTAAGGTATACGAGCAAGAGTTGTTGGAATTAGTCAAAAATGCTAACAAGAACAATATCGACATGACCAGAGAGATTTCGAGACATCGGGCATTGACTGAACACATGAGGGACATGACAGGCCATCCCGCTACTGTTCTCCTAATCCTGACCAAGATACCACAGTTCGCTATGGGTGGTTCGAATGAGATGCCATGGAGACATATTTTACCAGTTTTGTATGACAGGTCCTTCTTCATTGCCAAAGACACCTTCTTCGATTATTCGATAGGGTGGTCCGTCATTAGTTCAAATGTTGACATTCCAGTCAAAATTATTGGCCGATTAATGAATGCGGGGATTTTTCAGTTTTGGCGGGATATCGAGTCCTACATTATTAAGCGAGATCGGGCGAAGAATTTTAATATCTCCTTCGATGAGAAACATAAATTAGATGAGTATACAAAGAATGAATTTGTAATTGAATCCGTCAAACTGGGTGATTCAATCGTGAAGGCCGCTTTCTATTTGTTGTTGACAGGTGTCGCCGTAAGTATGTTGACAATGACTTTTGAGGTAATTGTGGATCAGATGAATCGATGGATTTCTAATGTATTTTACAAATGCATGCGAATTCTGAATGCGTATCAGTAACACCAGTTTATTCATCAAATTATTTGTTATTATAATGGTTTAGTAATTTCAAAATATACGAGATTTCACATGACTGTAATTTAACAAAACTGTAGAAAATAATAGTTGTGTACACTAGTGCTGGAACGTAAACTTTTCGAAAATAAAAGATTCCGTTTCGTGATTCAGAAGTGTACTCATAATATGGAATATGTAAGAAATTGGTAATAATCATGTCAAAAGAATAATGTACTTCTACATTCGTCTTACATAAATGAACTCCTTCTTATAAGAGTTGTAAATACTTTGATGTCACGATATTAAACATATTTATTTGTTGTCACATTTTACTCATCATTGAAATTTTTTCAAACATTTTTCATAGAGCATCAAGACTACAGCTAAAATGTGTGCTCCTAGAATCATTCCCAAGGCAGGGAAAAAGTCATATAAATCCAGTTCCTGATACCTCAGCCGAGATGGAAGGCATTGCAGTTCCGTATTCAACTTGTATTCCCTTGAATATCTCCAATTGAGACAATTTTCTAAGAGTTTAATTACCCTAAAAATTAACCAAATAATTCTTTCACCATCACACACCCACATTTGTCTAATCAACATGTTGTTCTACAGAATTTTAATCATCATTCACAAACTTGACTTGAAAAGGGTCAGGAAGATGCGTCCCTTTCCTGATGAACATGGCCCAGCGTCGGGAGTCCTTCTTTCCTTCTATGTGACTGAGTTTGCAAATGTCCGAACCGTGATGTGCATCCTTGGCAGCTGTATAGAAGGCGTCAAAGCCTGTGATGAAAGCCATTCTTGATTTTTTATGCAGTATCCTGTCCACTCCATTTTTATCGTTGATGCCCATGGCTTTCGATCTGCCTCACAAAATTTCTACTTGCTCATCCTACAATTTGACATCAAATATTCTCGGAATGTAATTTTGTTAGATGAAAGATTTCATCGCCCAACTCTTATATCAAAATGATTCGGTAACTCAGGGTTCCATTTTTTACTGCATTTGGTTTATCAAATGAAATTAGCAGAAATTGTATAATACAAAAATATAACACCATAGGGTCGTATTTTTCGCACTATTTTTAACAATGTGGCATTATTGTACTGCATTTGACACTAAAAATATTCCATTAGCACTGAAAAATACTGTCGTGTCAGCAACAAATATAAAATAGCTTTTAACTTATTGTATATTCTCTTATTCTGAGTCATGGGATTCGTGTAACATAATGAACATGATGAACTAACCATTCCACTTTGCAACTCTTAATAAAACACTACACATTTTACTTCTCCTAATTGTGCCTTGCATCTAAACTTTATCATATTATCATACACGACAATACTTTTGGCACTAAAACTACGTGTTTTTCGATCATGTACTCTAACTGCTCTCTACGCTCGCTACTTTTGGGTCGTACTAAAACCCATTCCACTCATTCTCCCATCATTCCACATCATTCCCCCTCATTCCAATCACCTAACCTAAACTGAATCAGGTCTCTATACTAGCCATAAGTGCTTTCGGAGATCTCTGACCACTCTCGCTTCGCTCGCTGCTTCATCCAAACAACCACTGACCTGATTGGTCACTACTGGATGCGCATTAGGTAGATAGGTAAGTCAATGCGGGAACAGTGCTGACATCTAGCAACTTCATTGTACATAGGAAATTTGGGTATGTGGCGTCAGTGTTTTCGGTTTTCTCTACCTGCGCTTCCCTTCAAACAAACATCATAATAGCTGATACTCTAAAATTATAAAGCGTAAGTGATCAATTAATCAGTTATGATGAGAGCAAATATTATGCTCCATCTATTTAATATTAATATATAGTAATATATGATATCCATTTAATTTCTATAGATAGCTCCGTCTAAAAAGTAGATCGTTGATCTGCAAAATACTTCCTTCGTCTAACTAGGTCCTTTGTTGTCGGATAGCATTTTAGGCGTAAGGACTTCTGTTAGAAAGAACCCTGTCAAGAAAACAAATATCTCTTTGGAGTCACTATACTTCAGAAAACTGTGTTTTATACGGTTTTCTGAAGAGGTCGCATATTAACGATTTGGGTGATACTGAACATGAAATGATGCTTAGCAGATGTTTATCTGACTCTCCAAGTTTTTTCAGATTTTTATGACCAAAACCGATACCTGTCGTAAAGTGATCCCAGGAGGTCAAGCTTACGGGTCAATAAATTTTTTGCTCTTTTCCACGGCTGACAATGTCCACAGGCATCGTTGTTTCAAGTTTCACGACAATCCATTAACATAAAATGTGTTTAACAATGGAAGAACGCAATCTCCAATTTTTAGGTAATTGTTGTCATGATTTTGGACAATTTTTTATAATTCTGAAAAAGTGCGACGGTGATCTCGCCCTCGTTGCAGATGGTACAGTTTAAGTGTAAATTACCCGACGGGAGCCTTTTAGGTAACTTGTAAAATCTTTGCTTTCAAATGGCGACGCTTCTGGTATACAGTAAAAACACTAACATGGAAAACTCCGACAAGTACACTTGATTTTAAGGTATCCTTTTCGGAATCAGGTATTATCAAACTCTCGACTGTGAATAATCCGAGTCAAAAACCTAAAAATATTTCTTCAAAATGTGTACCAACATTTTAATGATCAGACCATTGATTTCATAAAATTTTAGAAGCTGTCCTTCTGCTTAAGCTCGGTTCAGAATTTTCGCAACACAAAAAACTTCTACAGCTTTAGTTGTTCCCAAGTTTAAGTCGATCAGAGTTTTTTTAAATGGGCTTTATTGTAGCTAAAGGTGAATAGAAGCAGCAAAATGTTCATGAATTTGATTCTTTAAATTTAAAATTTGGCGGAAGCTTTCCAGCCGATGTCAGCAGCCGTTGCCGAGCGTAGTTGGTCGGCTCCGGAGTCTGCACATAATAGTATATGCAGTATGTTAATATGGATTTTCAATGTGAAGGTGAGAGAGTTCAATCATTTCTTGAGGGTTGCATAATGTATGTTTTATTCTTGAGACTCTCAAGTCCAGAGTTTTATCGTTGAACATGTATTTTTAAAGTGACTGATAAATAAACAAATACATCTTTCTGTTAATCACGATTTCCAAAAACGGATCGACTCTCACCTCCCCCTTTTTCTTTTGGTCAACCAACTCCAATTCTTCTAACCTCGAATAACCGTCTCCTAGTCCAACACATTCGTCGTAATACAAATTGCGATCACCACAAACAGACTTGAAATGCCGCCTTTGTGAACAACAGAATACTCGTAAACGATACTAGAGCTATTTTACAAATGAATTTTATACAAGCAACAAGTCTCCTCCTACAGGTGGTCTGTTTGAGAAATTCTACGAACAAACAAATTAAACTGACTCCAAGACAATGTGCCCCTACCCAAAAAATTAATCGCATGTTCGAGCTACCCATTGTCAAACTGGACCACTCGTTAATGTCATCTGAAAACCTTCTGGTATTTGCTAGTATTTTCCGTTTACTCGCCGACTCTCTCGGGTGTCCGCTTTCAAATTGGATTTTGTCCCATTTCTTCCACAACAAATAAAATACCCGACTGCAGGAACACTCTCATTCTCTTCCACATTCCACTTCGATGAAAATGGTCGAGGTCGCTGATGACCCAGTACCCTCTCATATTTCTCAGATAATCATCGTCTACCTTCAAATTGTGCCCAAATTTAATGTCCTTGCGCATTTTAAAGACCTTTCAAAAATATTCAAATTCACTTTCCTTGACAATTAGGATCGTTTTGTCTTGGCTCATCTCCCCGTCAATTAAACTGTCCAACTTTTCAGGACAAATCAATTTGATCCTATTTAACTCTTTCAATTTTTTGAAAGCTGATTGACACGATGGGAAAATCTTGCATGGTGATTCCAAGAATTTCATAACTTGAAATTCATTTGTCGTACATAAATTCACACAGTCTATCAAATGTCTCATCGTATCACCAAAAAGCAATTGTGAGTAAAGTGCTTGATGGTAGTACCCACCACTATAATAAAGTTCAAATACTTTTGTTTTCCACCACATCCTGTCCACATCTTTACAAAGCAGATCAATTTCTGTGAGGTAAATCCGAAATTCAGCTCGATCCACAACAGACTTGATGTGGCTCCACCAGGTGACAAAAGGATGACTGACAGAATAGTCGGCATTCATGACTCCTCTGTACGAGTTGATGAGAATGAAAGTCATCCACACCCACAATAGAAATATCCATTTGAAAACTCCTTTCAAGCTACCTGCAATTTTGGATTCTCTCCATTTTATTCGTATCGGAGTTTCTCGGTCGCATTGCTCCAAGAGAATTCCAAACAACCAGAAAATTGTTGCCTCCGTCAAATTCCACCATCCCCTCAGTAGAGGGGGCTCACTCGAGATTGATTTGACCATCGCGAGGACAAGACAACTCCAAGTAGCCAGGAAGGAAATGAAGAGGCAAATCCAAATGTCTGTGTCAAAGGGAGTCAAAAATATTTGAACGGAAATTTCGACTTTGTGAACGCCATCTGCCGTAATCAGTTTAAAAGAGTCTGTAAAATCAGTAGGGTAAAACTGTACCCTAGATACCCCGACAAAATCGATGAATTGCATATTCCACAGTTGGTTTGCAGTAGAATCACAGGATTCTTCTTCTGCTGAAATTTGGTTCACTTTGGATCTATTAAAATTTTCGGTTTGGATTAAAAAATTTATGGCGGCTAATTCAGTCGTTTGAGGATCTTGGCGATGAAATAGCGGATTGGTCGGCTTGAACTGGTAAATTTTACCAGAATCCATTGAACTTAAGTATACACACCAGTTCACATCTTCTGGATGACTTTTAATCGCTGCTTTATACGTCCTGAGCATAACCTCGTAGGAATTAGAATTACCGTCTCTATCTTCACTTACTTCACAATCGATGTGGAAAGTTTCAACAGCTGATTCATATTGATAAAAATAGATTAAAGTTGGATTGGCATATTGAAGATGAGCCTGATTTTTATTTTCTAATTCAAATTGGTTCAGAGAGCCAGGCGGTAAAACGACCAAGAAAATTGGACGCCTGTCTTCAGCCATTGGTATCTTTTGTAAATTTGATCGAAATTTTTGAATATTTGCACTCTGACCTACAGTTACAAAAATGTGAAGGTGGGCCAACAAAGCTTTGAGATTGATGTTTTCAGTGCTATCTCGCCACCATGAAAAATACTCGAGGAAAGTTACTTGAAATTCAACTATGATTCGGATCTTGGACATCAAAAGTAGTTCGTGTGGTCGTTGGGTAAGGTGGGTTTTAATTGGTACGACATTCACGAAACATTTGAGAAATTTTGACTGGGAAATGACACTCCTTGGTCTTGTGTTTGGGATGGGGCAGTTGTAATTTAATATTGTTTCATTGCAATTCCCTGCAAATGAATTGAGAATCAAAGGAGAAGGAGTGCCCTCTTGTGTAGGTGGGGACAACTGGAGATCGGGAAATTGGATCCAGTGAATGAAACAAGGAACTCCATCAAGTAAAAGTTTTAATTGAGACGTTTCCCCTTCCTTTGGAAATGTCATTTGCAATTGGCCGTAACAGAATATATGAAGGGACAATGGAATAAAAAGTTGAAAGATGATCTTCATAATTGATTCAGGTGGAACAATTTGAATTTCCAGTAGATTCGATGAATGCCCAATTGATGTTTGATAATGAGGACACAAGTGCATCAACAGGTTTGCCAAACGATGATATAGTAGAAACACATCAAATTCAAAGCTTGCGCGTGGAAAGTCATCCGTTCTTGTGATTAGGAGCCCGACAATATCGAAAATGGTCTTGCGGTCTTTATGCCTGTTTTTAAATAAAAATGAATCTTGTCAAGTTTTATTATTGGGGATTAAAGATAGTCTCTGAAAAGCTTGTAGTTTAAAATCTGAATAAGTTCAACATATTCTGAGTGACTACTGGTAGTCGTTACTGGCTTGTGAGGGTTTATCCACTCTGATCGACTTTATTATCAAAACCGAATTCTCGCTCACATTTTGAATTGGGTTTGACATTCTTCGGTAAAGAATGCTGAGTTGGAGCTTCGTTCGAGGCCAGCAGGGAAAAGCAGTCGAAAGTTTTGACTCGAAAACTCGAAACATTGTGAATGGCATCTTATTGAATAGCACTCAAGGGAAGGATGTCTTTACAAAATTCAACAGATTTCAATACCTACGGACTACTTCACATTTTAATGATACGTCCAGCATTGTAGTCAGTGGAAAATTTAAAAAACTTCTTTGTCAGCTGTCACTTCGTGCTCGAAGTGTTAAAGGACTAAATATTAATTCTATTATAATTTGAAATGGGATTTCACGAGAATTTGTGTCAGTCTATCATCATCAAAAGAAGTACTTGAAATTTACTTTTGTCAAATTGATTTTTCTCGTTCGATATATGGTCTTTAAAGACACGTGTGCAGTTACAATTTTCGGTCGGAAAACGAAACATTTAAAATAATACAACAATTTGCCTCCCGACATTTCAAAGTTTTTAATGGTTGTGCCATTTTATTCAATACGGCTCACTTTGAGAAC
>JAQHQX010000485.1:0-12729 GCA_034694425.1 Arrhopalites sp. Gr-Col-00791
GTAATTCGTCAGTTGGCGAGCGCAGCGAGCCAGGTTAGGTGATTAGCAAAATCAATTTTTACTGACGAATTACAATTTTTACTGACGCCAAAATCAGTAGCCTTTCGATTTTAAGCTCCAAATATTTTTTGAAATTGAGATGCAGTTGTCAAATAATCTGTCTAATCGAGTTAACTTTTGTTGGGCCATTTGAATTTCGAATTGAATTCAATGGGATTTGAGGGCAATTTTGTCAGGTTGGAGATTTAAATTGAATTTTTTCTGAATGTAGACACACAAGTTGAAGAAATGGCTTTGGATGAACCAGAACCACTTGAAGATTCCTTTAGCAACCCTCAGGTTCATTCTAACGGATATGGCAGATGAACGTCTTGGATATGGAGCTTGGTTTTTTTTCATCATTACACCGACTTTTAGTGGAGATGTAAAATACTAAAGCCTTTTTTCATTTCTCAGACAATCGTTCAATTTTTTGGAATTTCATATTGGAAAAGGATATGGCCGGCTTAACATGGGCATCTTACTTTCTGTTGGAATGAGCTGAAACTTGGAATGAGTTTCTTTATTACAATTTTATTGGATGGTCGATACACCTACATTGCAATATTTGGATTTGACTCAATCGGCGTCGAAGTTTAGCAATGGAGGGTCAACTTTGATGACCTCTGGAGGTCAGGAGAAATAATCGATCAGGACAGTGGTCTGTTTAAGCGTTGTTCAGGGAGGTCTGAGGAAACTCTGTGCCAAGTTTCAGCTCATTTCAACACAAAGATGCCCATGTTAAGCCGGCCATGTCCTTTTCATTATTTCCATTATTTTTATGGAAGATCGAAATATTGTGGTCGAATTTAGTTATTTCAGAAAGTGATGACCTATTGCATGCTCAACTCCCAACATCTGGTCAAGATGCAACGTTTTGTCAACTGACTCGGATGCGTCATAACTCTGGTCTTACGAATGTAGTTTTTGTACGATGAGTCACTGCCAAAGCAACAAATATGCATTATTTTCATCACAAAAACAACTATTTCACAAAGGCACTTTTTTATTCAAGTTGGCACAGTGTGAGGCGTTTAGAAAAAGATCCAAAGTAACCCTAAAAAACCCACTACCCAAAAAAACCCTGGGCAAAATGGGAAGCCAACCTTGATTGAACAAATAATTTGAGCTTGTGCTTTTCTTCAGAATGGAAGTTACTATCTTTCTACTCAGTTTTCACACCAAACCAACTCATGTCCTATAATATTAAAGGACAAATACAATGATCTGATGTTGTTGACTTCGATACTTTGTAATGGATGACCATAGATCAGATAAGATGGGTAACCTTAGGCAAAATAGCGATATCAAAATAAATGTCCACTTCTCTGTGCATTCAGAAATTTGAAAATGGGTTATATTTTACGCTGTAAACCTTAAGAATTTCTAGAAAATTAAATGACCTTTCAAGTTAGTAAAATATAAGAACAACAATTTCATCATCAAAATTGACATTCAGAACCTCTTATATACAATAGAGTAGAATAACAGTTTTCATAAATTTCTGAATATTGACCTTTTCACAATGTTCACTTATTTTTGCATTTAGAACCACTGTGCTTCATGTATGTAGATCAGTAGTTCATTATGCATCTACCCATCGACCTAAACCACTCCCACACAGTGTTGCAATATTCTCTGGATCGATTGGTCGCACTGTGTTTTAATGTTGACTGAACTTCTTGGAAGTGACCAAGAATAGCAGAAACCTTGTTTTTTTAATTTTTGATGCCCCTAATGGGTAAAATGGTTTTTTCGTAAACTAACGACATCAAGTAGCACCATTGGACATTTCCCATGCTGTTTTCATTTATTTGAATTTGAATTCTATATTTAACATAGTACAAAATCTTACTTATGCTGACTTAAGTGTGAATAATTTTGGTGAACATGTAACAAATTTCAATAAATTGACTCATTAAATAAGTTGACTTTGTAAAATATTTTTTTCTAAATTAAATTTCTAAATAATTTTTTTTTCTCCCGATAAAATTCTTAATTTTATGAAATTAATTCAGATTCAATTAAATTATAACTAACGAATTAATTTTATTGAAGTTTTATGACAAACAATGAAAAAGAACTTAGTCTGAATATCAGTGAATTTTAAACAAAGAATATAACAAATAGATACCAGTTGGGTTATATATTAGAATATGGAAAGCGGGTTCTAGTTGTTTTCCACATACGGAAAATTCTACACCAGAGGATTCCTCACTGGCTCCGGGCCGCCTCGGTGCCAGCCGTAAGTGCTTTCGGACTTATCTAACCGCTCACTACGCTCGCGACATCAATCAAAAAATCTAATTATATCGGACCAGGTGCATTTACAGACACACTAAAAGAAACACTTCCTCTTCTCTTATTCTAACATATAACCTAAATGTCATCTAAATTTGTTATATTCTTTGTTTAAAATTCGCTCATATTCAGACTAACGAGAAGAAGGTCTCTACCGTGCAGCTAGTTGGGAGATGAGACTCGGCACACAGTTAGTATAGGGTATGTTGATGTTATATGTGAAGTAACTCCATCTCATAGTGTAAGTTCATTTTCATTGTTTGTCATAAAACTTCAATAAAATTAATTCGTTAGTTCATAATTTAATTGAATGTGAATTAATTTCATAAAATTAAGAATTTTATCGGGAGAAAAAAATATTTTTTCTGTCGGGTGAAAAAAACAATTTTATCGGAAAAAAAATAATCGGGAAAAAGAAATTATTCCTTTTACACCAGATCGTTTTTTTGAGTTTCAGAACATTGTGCGACATATTGATCCAGAGAATATTCCAGCACTGAATGGGAGTGGTTTAAGTCGATGGGTGATGGTAGATGCATAATGTAACTACCGAATAGGATATCGACATTTTGTTTGAGAAATGATTTCTCAGAAATCACAGTAATTTCAAGCATTGATTATTCCGGAATCCCACATTGACCATTTCTGTATTCCAAATATTTTGAAAGCCAAAAAGTATCACCATTTAATGTTCAAATGACGAGCACTACATATAGCGACTTGAGTGCTTTATATTAAGACGAAATTCCTAATTTTGTACATATTCAATGGGTGCCTTAATGTACGCCAACTGCAAAAAGAAGATAACAGAGACAGAACGCATTATAAAGGAAGGTATCGGTTAAGACCTTAACATTTGCCCTGCAAAAAAATGATGGAAGATACGCGTGCAGCCGCTAGATGCTAATAGAATATTGAAAAGCATCAAATTCTGTGCAGAATTCTGGTTGGCAAAAGCGGCTGCACGCGTATCTTCCTATTTTAATATTCGTCTGAAATTAGCTCTAAAAACTCAAAAAAAACATCAAGTAAAACGTCATGGATGTTCGATGTGTGTAACTTTGTCCAACAACCACCATTTCGATCGAAACTTTCTGAACTGACAGTCAGTGACATTCCTAACATCTCCACAGCCGGAAATAATTTTGTGACGTCAGGTGTGACCTCCACAGGTCACTTTGCGTTTTGACCTATCCTGGTGACCTTTTCAGTCACAAAAATCTGAAAAAAATCAGAGTGATAGACGAGAATATGGGGAACAAAATTGCCTTTTGTACTTTTCCGAGATACTTGATCCGTTGACCTCTATGGTCATTTGAAAACTTTAATGACCTCTGGAGGTCAACAGGTCAAGTATTTTGTGAAAGTTCAAAAGGAAACTTTTTTCGACATATTCTTGTCTATCACTCTGATTTTTTTCAGATTTTTATAACCTTAGGGATCGCCAGGACAGGTCAATACACAAAGTGACCTCCGTAGGTCATACCAGAGGTTAAAAAATTATTTCACCCACATCATTTTGATGGACATCGTTGTGCATGTCAATGCCATGAAGTTCCAAAAAATTTGTTACCAAACTACAGAATAAGACGAATAAATCCGAAAAACCCGTGTAAAAGGATATAAAATACCCGAAATCGGAGACAACCAACTTCAGGGACAACTAATTATTGCTTTATATAAAATTTGATATCAATTGCAAAACATCTGGTCGGTTTATTTCGAAATTTGAATGGGGCAAATTTTGAGTCTTAACCGATAGGGTCCTTTTGCAATAATTTTATATCTTAGGATTTGTGAAGGGATTCACAAATTTCACAAAATATCTCTTACAGAAAATACGTGAAAAAGGTTGATCAAAGGTCGACCCAAGTGGAATTTCAAACTTTTTCGAAATTGTCAATTCATTTATTCAGGTTTACAATTAGCCAAAAAAGATACATGAAAAATGTTGACTCAGGATCAACTCAAGTGGAATTTCAAGTCGTTTCAACTATTTGGTCTCCTCCACATTTTCCCATTCAAGTTCAACAAAGTCACAGGATCACTTCAAATTGACTATTCCAGTTGGTCCAAATTCATATTCACATTTTGGCATTTTCTTGTGAAATGTCACAGTTTCCATTGTACCTGTCAGACAATATTCTCCATTTTATTTGGACAACCAAAACTCCATCAACTCACAATCATGCTTATGCCAGCAGTTGGTTTTGTGATTCTCAATTACGCTGAACAAATTGGGTTTGTTCGTTGGCCTGAATTGACTGTCAAACTCTACAACGAATTCTCAACATTTTCAGGTAACAATTCAATTCTAGAATCAGAACAAACGTTTCTCAATTCCTTTTGTATTTTCCCAGCAGCAGAAGAGACTGCAGTCGTGGATCAAGTGAACAATTCGGAGTTGGAGCCAAATGAAAGATCTTACAGGGAACTTCTCATTTCCTACCTTCCCTTTGCCGTTTTCTCTCTCATTCTGGTGTATCCTCTAACCTACGTAGTTGACATGTCGATGCCGATTCTACTGATAAATTCGTTGCCCATCAAATACCAGAATCTTCTCTCCATCTGTATTTGTCTCACCCTCGACACTTTGATGATGACGATCGATCTGATATATGCTCATTGTGGCTGCTACTTTTTATTGTCCTTCATCAACATGCTCGTCCAAAGTCTTGACCTCTCCGCACAAAGTTTATTGCAGTTTGGATCGAACATGTAAATCCATCTCACAAATTGCAATAAACCTCTTTAATTTAAGTATTGTGACATGAACAAGCTGTTTGACTTGAATCCATTTGATCCGAATTAGATTTGTCAACAACAGTTTTGATGGAAGTGACTTTGTGAAATTTCCAAAGGTCGCTCGGACTCACCAGCTCCTGCTCATCCTCTTCAATCTCAGTTGGTCTACAATCATTTTTCTGGTTAAAATTTTTTGCCTCAATCTTGCCGTTCTTGGTGGATTCGGAGCAATTCGATTGTCATTGTCCGATCCTCATTTTGCGTTAATCACTTTTGTTGTGGGTATAATTTCCGTTATCATCTACATCAGCGCTTTTAACACAGCTTTTGTCATCCCTGACAAGACTCGAGAGGTCAAGCAAAGAGTTTTGATCGAGTCACAAAAGTTTCGATTGAGGAAGAATCGGGAATTTTACAGAACGTTTTGCTTGTCCATTTCACCTTTGGGAATTAAATCTGGACCATTTTCAACGATGGAGAAGGCCTCAACGCCAATTTTTGTGGATTTCGTCACTGAAAAAATTGTTGACCTTCTTCTCACATTTGAATAGTATGAAATATTCTTGACGGTGAAATATCAAGTGAAATGTTCCTATTCACTTAAGAAGTTGACCAATTTTGTTTTGATCAGTTGGGAATTTCGGTAGTTACTTCAACGGAATTTCAAAAGTAATTTCTTTATCCTCTTTTCCCTTAATTGAGGCCATTTTGAATACCAAGAGAATAATAAATCGTATCAGCTGTTCGCTGTGGATTATGCAGTTACTATTCGCCTGTGGAACAAAATGTTGATTGTTGATGTATATACTCCAATGAAATACGTCAAAGTTTCTTTGGCTTACAAGGCTTTTGCAAATGTCTTTAGATGACATACTGGGTTTATATTCTGGTCATCGTTTATACACGTCGACAATATTTTTTTGTAATAAAAATTTGAACTTTATCTACCTGCTACGTATACCCCCAATGTTAAAATTTTTGATCTTGGCCAATCTACGTTTAGATGATAATAAAATGAATAAAATGAAATGAAAATAGAAAATGCAGCAACGGCTGAAGCCCCACCATTTTACGCAAAAGATTTTTGATTTTCTTGAGATTTATTTTGGCATTAAAATAATTTTCAATTAAAACACAAATAAATTAGACTTGAAAATACAGACTTTTGAAATCTTGACCAACTTTTAGTATATTTGTATACATGTTTCTAAATCTAAATGAGTCTCTGTATCGACAAAGATGTTTGATACAACATATTTGATATTGTACATCCACAAATACAGATTCCATTCTCTCCATTCTATTTTCATGTTAGAAATTCACAAATACTGAAAATTTTATAAAATATAATATAAAAAGTGACACGTGAATACTTCTGGGATTCAATTTCCAAAATCCTTATCATTATCGTCAGATCAAAACTTCGTTACGAATCAGGATCCGCCCATATTTTCTAAGAAATTTGGATCAATTCACTCTTGATCAATAAATTAATTATTTTAAGTGGTTATAAGTGAACATCCGCAGCAAGTCTCATGGTGGACTTAAAGTTCACCTCAAGTACTCACCGATGATGTCTCGGTCTTGTCCTGACAGCCCAAGGAAAAATTGTGAGATAATTTTTAAACTTTTGAAAGTTAAAATTTCTTAGTACTGTTTTAGAAAACTAATTTTTAAGGTGGTTAAAGGTGAACATCCGCACGAAGTCTCACTATGAGCTTAACAAGCACCTCAAGGGCTCTCTTATACCTCATTCACCTTGTTCTGACAGGCTGCAGTCTGGTCTAGGTCGCATTTATTTATGTCCGGGGACACAAATTTATGTTTCTAGTAACGGACACAAAAACATGTCCTCGAGGACACTTATTTGTGATTTATTGATTGTCATTGCATATGCCAATCGAATTGGAAACTGTTTTCTTTTCAGTTGAACCGGCATTTCCTCATCAATTTGCATTAAAATAATTTTTGGAATTATTATGCTTTGTCCAGATGAGCTTCCAGTTATGACTTTAGCTTCAATAAAGTTTTCAGCCATTGTTTCAACTATGAGGCGTGTGCCATTGCAAAGTCCTCTCTTTTTATTAAGGTTTATCATCAGCATGATGGGGCAACCGACTTTTAAGTTTAATTTGTGTGGGGCAAACCCAGCTGGAGTAAGAGTATTGAGAAACTCTACTGGATAATTTTCATCATTGTCTGGATTCACTGGATCGACTTGAATGCTATCGGCACTTGCGTATGTTCTCATTTCTCCTTCGTGTCTCAGTAAAGTTTGTTCATTCAAACCAAGAGACATTTCATTCAAGGTTGTTAGAATACGTTTTTTCCAGCAATGGTTCCTGAGCCTTGGTTATTTTTTCACCATATATTTCATTAATAAGAGTGTCTGTCATACACTCTGATGGCACTTCTACGGCTTCTGTGTTTGGTATTGTTGGTAACACACCATCACCCAATTTTAATTGCCATTATGCATATTCAATCTCTTCAGGATCTGCTCTCATGTTTTCTGTGAGCTTGATCTCTGTGAATAGTGGCCAAAAAGGGCTACGTTTTAGGCAAACTTCAACAATTTGTGCTCTAGTTGAATGTGGCACAACAGGTAGAGTTTGTCGAAAATCGCCTCCGACGAAGAGAATTTTTCCTCCAAAAGGTTTGTAGCGGCAGTTCATGACCTCCTTTAGGAGTAAGTCAATGAGTTTGAATATGTGGACGGATAACATTGACACCTCGTCTATTATAATAATGGTGGCTTCTCGAAGTAAATTCCATTGTGGAGTGCCACTTTTAAATTTCGAAACAGAATTTTCGAAAACTTTGATTGGCACTCCAAAAAGTGAATGCACAGTGGTTCCGTCTTTTAATAAATTGGCTGCTATTCCAGTGAAGGAAGATGCCAATGTAGTCAAGCCAAGACCTCGGAAATAACTTATGAGGGTATTGTAAAAATAAGTTTTTCCTGTGCCTGCAGGTCCAGATAAATAAAACAAATGCACGGCTTTCAATTTGTTTTTATCCTGTCATATTGTACTTTAATGATTCAAATAAATTTTTATTTCATAACAAATAATACATGTATATCAATACGTAATACAGACAATTTGTAATAAAATATGTGCTGTTGTTATATTTGAACAGAGTTATCAGATAAAAACATTCATTAGTTATTTGGTAGGAGTAATGTGGCATCGATCAAACCCTCGGTAGACGTTTTGCAAATTTCGAATAAATGTGATAAATATCATCCCATTTGACAAAATCATAAACACAATTATCAACGTCAAAGATGATGCAGTATTCTCTATCCTTTACAATCTCATCGATTCGACCCCGACAAAAGCGATCCTTCACTTGGCCCACGATATAATTTCCTACTTTCATCTCATCGAATCTCATCCTGAATTCATCCTGTTGCTGAGTATCATTGTAGAACTCATTAATTTCATCATGCAATCGTTCAAATGAGTCCTAGACAAACAGAACAAAAACATAGATATTTAAGATACTGATTTGTAGTCTATTCCATTATAAACATTTATGACTGATAAAAGTATTTAAAAAGTTTCTACACAGGATCTTACTTTGAGTTCGGAAGAGTCTACTTGGATGTAGACGAACCCATAAGCATCTGCTCCCAAAAAAGTAGCCTGAAATGGCTTCTCGGGTAATCTCATTTGTCTGTCAACATGGAAAATTGTCTTTCCTCCCCTTGCAGATTTAATATTTTGAAACTTCAATTTCAAAAGCGGACGATCTTGTTCTTCATCACCATCACATTCGTGGATCGTTTCAGGTTCATTTTGGACATTACATGTGATTGATTCTTGATCAATTTTCACAAAAGACAACGCCGTAGAAAGACCATTAATCTGTACTTTAAGTTCAGCAAGACTCCCACTTCCATCAATATCATCAATAGATTCATCTTCTACAGAATGTCGTAGAGGAACAGCTTTCATTGTAGTCGTTGGATACTCATCATCCGAACTATCACCGTCACTAAAATACTCTAGATCATCGTAACCGCCATCATTGATCAAATGTTCTTCGATAGCTTGAAGCATCCCTAAATAAATATAAAGTAGAATAGTTATTTAAGAAGAAAATAAAACGGTTAAACTGTGATCGAAAGATATTAGAAATATCTTGATAAATAAATTAGCAATATTTTTCCTTACCTGATCTCACTTGACGATGTAAGGTGTCCATCCGAGGAGGGCAGGTAGATTTTGTCTAGGAAAGTAGCAGTTATTTGTTCCATTAGCTGGATGTCCATAAAACTGGGGACGAAAAAGGTGTTGCTGAGTAGAAACTGGATTAGTAGCTGTCTTTGGTTCGACCGGAGTCACATTTTCCTGTGCTCGTATTTTATAAATCTCAGCAAAGTGTATACTAAGTATAATAAGTATTCTACAGTAATTCACAAAGGCGCTCTTTCAAATTAGCACAGTTCGCGCCAAGGCAACAAATCCCAGAATACTCGCGACCGGCTTTTGCACTTCATTTGGTATATGAGGTCAAGGGTCAAAGTTGTGTGTATAAAACATGAACAGTGGTCATCCACAAAGAATTATCTTTCGAATTCATTGCTTAAAAATTTGCGTACTTAAACTGCACAAAAGAAGATAGCGGAGAAAGAAAGCAATGATAATTTTGGAAGCATTTTATTAATATAGATTGTTTTATAGAAAGGAGACGATTTTTTTATGTGATTTACATTTTTGTGTGTGAATTGTGTTTTTCATGTGTGATTTGTCATTTTTCTGTGTGACATCTATTTTCCATGTGTGATTGTCCACAACAAGTCTCAACGTGTACATACTTGAAGAGAGCATCAAGGATTCTATATTCAGGTACTAGTTCCTACCGACTAAGGAAAAATGTTCAAAAAATTTTGAAACTTGGAAAATTCAAATTACTGTGACATTTTTTTCAAGTCTAAATTGTTTGACTTGACAAAGGTTCACATCAACCGACAAGTGAATTACGAATTCGAGAGTAATTGCAATTAAATTTATAATTCCTTGTGAATCCCCCTTGACGTTGCGATTAGAGCTCGTGTTACCGTACCGTTTATCATTGATTGGTCTCGGTACGGTTCGGTAGATCGAATATACGGAAATGATTTATCAATTTACCGAAGCCAGTGGTAGATTTCACTTCACATTAATTGTCATTACCGTCAGAACAAAACGTCGTTAAAAATTGGGGTTCCGCCCAATATTTTCAAATAAAATTGGCTGATCTCCCACAGTTCGTCTAACTTACTTGTTAGTTTTTTATGTTGGTCAAAGACAAAAACCACCGGAAGTATCAGTATAGACTTCTAGTACAAGGTAAGGGCTCTGTAAAAACGTGTTCCACAAGTTTCAACGGATTGAGAGAAAATTGTGACGGAATTTTGAAATTGTTGTAACTTTAATTCTTTTGAAAATTGTTTAAAATTGTTAAATTTTTTCGTTGTTAAAAGTTAAGTGTGGTACAATTTTTGGAAACCCTTGAAATTCTATGCAAAGTCCTTTTGAGACCAAGTGAGACTATTGCGTTTAAATCCCTTAAATTATGACATTTGTAGTGGGCCTAAATTTTGGTTACCGCTATTTTATCGTGGTTTTGTTTTGACGGAAATTCAAGTGCTGTGTTTCAATTTCTGTTACATTTGAGTCAAATGATTTGACAGGTTTCATATTAACTCTAATAATGTCTCTTCATTTTTTCCAACATATTTCTTAAAGGTTTAAATGGTACCGAAAAATTACCAAAGGAGAGTAGATTGACTCACATTTGACTCACAAAATGAAAAACCCTTTTTGTCAAAATTCATGTATTGCAGAGCTGGTCCCCGTTTGCATACAATTTAGAAAAGAAGTATTCTAAATGTTGATTAATTGACACTTTAATTATTGGACTTACTTGTCCACTACAGTGCACTGTACTTGTTGGATTCTTGAATTTACAAGAATTACAGTATTCCTCACTAAACTCTGTTAGAATTTGCTTTTCTAACGGCGCGGTCGGGAAGTTAGCGAAAATGCTACTTGATATCGTTGTTTTCGAAAACCTATTTTACCCATTTGGGTATCAAAAATAAAAAACCCAGGGTTTTTGCGATCCCTGTAATTATATAATTTGTAAGGACAACTTCGGTAATTACATTATTTATTTATAATTAATTATTGTTTGGCAGCAATAAATCTTGGACAGTTCACTTTGACACATTTAGAATTTCTCTATTTAGACCGATCAATAGTGATGAAAAGACTAAACACGGGAACACCGTGAAAATTTCTTTCAGTCTTTGTTCGGGTTCTAGGATGAATTATCTCAGTGTCAAGTTTCATATAATTTCCAAAACATTTTAAAATGAGCTTTGTGAGAATGTGACGTGAATATAATACATGTTTTAACATGGACACATATCAACACCACAAGTAACAAGGTGGGTTCAAAATGACTCAATTTCTAGCTGCAAGTATGTATTTGTGTTGACGCGTCAACACACATACTTGGAGTTGGAATTGAATCATGACGGAGAGGTTTTAATTATTAGATCGTTTTCACATAGAAGCACCTATTAATTCTGTACAGGACTAATTAAACTAAATACTTTAATACCAGTAGGGCGAGTGCTAATTGAAATTTTCTGTCTCTCTGATAAAGCAAATGGATGTCAAATTTTGGACTACGGGCTGTAGTCAATATACAATATGATGGACTCTGACATTTCCAAATCCCTAACATTAACTTGAGCATTGAATGTTTCTAATGTCAAATGTGACATTGGAAAGCTTTTCAGTAGGAACGAATCCTTTCAGAGAACCCCCAAGTCATACTTTGAATTTGACTTTCTACTCAACTTACACTGAAACTATTAAGTCGTCACACTGGGGGGGGGGGGGTATTTTCTATTTTAGTTTTGAGTCATCAACTTGTAGGTTGGAAAAAATCGATTGGAAAATCTAATTGGAATAGACATTCTCACTTTGGTGTAGTTGAATTGTGCACCCACGAAATGAAATAACTTTCTACTAAAGAGTGTGAACACAGGTATTTCTTGTGCAATTTAAGGTTGAACCATATTCTAGCAATTGGAAATGGAGTAAAGACAAATTTGAATCTTGTGTTATTGTAGGAGAGCACAAGAGAAGAAATATGGAGAAATTTTCCAAACGCAGTAGAGTTTTCTGTACAACTTTAAGACAAAATTTGTTTAATTCATACGAGGATCATCCACAACTGAGAACTTATATCGTCCCTCTCAGAATTTTGTACGCTGTTCATTCAACCCTCTTTCTCGTCCCAGTCAATCTCGTTCATGACCCTCAAATAGGCCAGTTCGTCCTCAAGCCATGTCATTCCATCCAAAGGGTAAGAATAATCATTTACTTGCCCAATGTCAGGTCGTTGACGTTGGAATTTTGACTCAATTTTTTAGTTCAAAATTTTTTTTGGATACAGTTAGATAGGATACAAATAGAACATTTTAAATTTGACATTTGCAGAAAATATGTGTACTGGTTTTGGGATTGACAAGTCTGACTATTCTGAACAACGTGAGGGGAGTTGGTAGGGCTCTACTGAATGACACAGGAAATATCGTGTCGTACTTTGACTTTATAAATTTCTTAGTGGTGACTGGAT
>JAQHQX010000486.1:0-12718 GCA_034694425.1 Arrhopalites sp. Gr-Col-00791
TTGACAAATTCTACAATTTATTCCTACGTTCCTAGAAATTTTGCTTGAATTTACAAAAAACTCAACCTGTTTGTAATATAATTTCAAAAAAATATTTCTTGTGTTTTAAAATTGAAAAAAAAATTCTTTGCACTTGTTTAATTCTGTATGGATGAGTTGCAACCAACATAACCAAATTCTTGCAATTCAAAAAATGTCTTGAATAAAAACAAAAACCTGCCTTTAATCATCATATGCAAGTCAAAGACTTGTCCTTCTGTAACCAACACACTTACATATATAAAATTTCAGATCATTTTTATTAAAGTGCTTTGATTGCATTTCGAGCCAGTTCAGAATAGTTTTTGCATCTGTCAACGATACCACGCATATACCAGCTTAATTGAAGAAAAAGTTTCATAATCCTTTCTGCACTATTTGGATAAGAAATGGTCAGACCTACTATTGACATGAATTCATTGGAAAATTTTTCGGTTTAAACAAGGCTCAACTGATAGGCGTTCAAAATCCTTTAAGCCATAACTTTATTGCTGACCTTTGGTTTTTTACGTCACACAGTGTGCCCATTTGAATAAAAAAGCGAGTGATGATGAAAACTTGTTCCCCTTTTATGTATTAAGTTGTCAGAGTCCTGTACACTCTTTTTCAGCAACATGGAAGCGTTTCCATATTTGATTATTCTGCTCCAAAGTAAAATTTATTCACAAGAAATTTTTTGTTTCCCATGAGAATGGGTCAAATGTGAAATAAATGTAAGTTGTTACAAATAATTTTTTTGCATAATTCATCGACATGGACACAAATAAACAAATCTTGACTGACTTCAGTTCGGCATCAGTTGGCACTCTATTTTTTGTGTGATGCTTTATATATTTCTCTTAAAAATGGTGAATTTTTTGTATGATGTTGGAAGAAATTTTTGAACATTTTAAATTTAAATGTTCTGACTGCTTACAGTCGAATTTATTGAGATCAACTTGTCCAAAAAGCAACAGAGAGATGTATTTTCAGGTTATTGTCAACAATTTTGGCCAACATAACATGACCAGTCATAATTATCATCATACATCTTTTGGTCCTGGTTGTACATAAAAAGTATCAAAAGAGTCACTGAATGATGACAGCATGGAAGAGGAAAAGCATAATAAAACAAATGAATTTGCAAAAGAATTTTTGAACTTATTAAACAGTTCAATTTATTCAATTAGCTGTGTATAAATTTCATTCTAATTTTGTTCTGTGAATTGTTAGTGAGGGTTTAAACATTTTTGGGAATTGCAAAATTTCAATGTTAAATTATTGTACAATTCTTCCCTCGACTTTCATTAACCTTACAAAGGAATTAGATTCAAATATTGTATGGACGTGTCATGTTCGTTAGTTGAGTTCATAATTGGAGAGGCCGAGATTTCTCCAAAAAGTTTTTCTTTCTGTCAAGTAATTGACAAACTCCCCTTCGATCAAGTCCAACTGATGATACGAGTCACCTGTCGTTGCATTCCACGAACTTGGGCCGACTTCCATTGTTGGTTGGCTGAACAGAAAAAATTGAAAAATTGAAAACTGATGTTAGTCTACATGCGCAAATTAAATTATTACAAATTATTTTTCAAACATAAAAACAACCCCTATACCCGGTCTTTGCAAATTGCGTCCAGTACTTGACAAGTTTCCTGGAAAATTCAAACTGTTCTGTGCCAAAAGTGACTTCAGGAAAACCAAAGTCAAAAAATGGGTAATAAAGAAATTGACCATCCTCCCCATGACCAACAACTAAAAATATTTACAAAAATTGAAAACTATTAATTTATTTAGTAAATTCCTCCCAAATTAATACCTTAACCAAGAATTGAGCCAGGACAATCTCTAAACCTTTAAAAAAAAATTGTCTGAGATTCAAACGTCACCTGGAATTTCGTAGCCGAAACCTGCTGCCATACTAGCACCACCTTTGTAAGTTGAGATGTAACTGTACACAGGAGCAAATTTTGAATGTAGTTCGACAGTTTCAAAAATCCCTTGATAAAACGCTCGGTCATTATACAAATCAACCAATTCTTGTCTTGTTTCAAGTCCAATGTCCTTGTCTCCAAAATAAAATTGTCGAATCTCTGCTGAAATTCGGTTCTTTTCCTCTTGATCCATATCCAAATCATCGTAAAGAAACTGAGTGGGAGCCATTTGTAACCAAGAATTGTTCAAAAGACTTGTCAATACAGGATCAGCAAGAATCGCTGAAATCATAATTCCAATTGAAATCATAAATAGGATTCAAAACAAGAGTAAAGAAAAACTTGTAATTGTTTCATCCATAAGATGATAAAAACGTAACAAGAATTACAAAGTTTACATTTTATCATGTTCAAACAATATTTAACATAATCGATTGTAAGGAAAATTTAATTTTGAATCCTACGGCCAGCACTCATGATGACTCCCTCATCTAGAACGGCACCGATCAGAAGAGGAACCTGATTAAATTCTCCGTTTCTCAACAAAACAGCTGGATTTTCAGTTTGGAAGGGTGAAGTAGCTGTGATGGGTTCAATTGTAGGGCCAAATGGAAGAAGCTGTAGAAAGACAAAATTCTTTAGTACAGAAGTAGAATTTTGAATTGGATACGAACGATTTTTTACTCGTATTTGAAAAATTTCAAATATAGTTTAGTTGGATAAGTTGAAATTTTGATGGAATTATTTTTTCTTTGCCTGTCCATTTGGCTGATTGGTAATGATGTCCTCTAGAGGGGTTGACTCGAGGCATCCTTTGAGAGCAGCAGAAGTTGTTGTGGAGCAACCAAGTTTTTGTCCCAAGTCATTTGCATATTTTAAGGGATTTTCTTGTAAAGCCCACGGGCATAGGAGACAACCACTGGAGGAACTTACGCTGCTAAATAAACCTGCAACGAGTGTAAACAATTAATTTTATTGTGTGTTCAATTTATTTTGTTCATCTTCTCATAAGACAACTCTCAACGTGAATTTGTATCAAATCAACACATAAATAAAGTCTTAATTAGAGCTCTCGGTTTCGGTGAATCGGTACATCGAGTTTACCGAAAAAAAGTTTCGGTAAATTTACCGACTTACCGACGTTAGCGGTAAATTCAATTTTGTATTAATTTACATTTTTGAGATTTTTTATGCATTCATATGGTCAAAGCACAACCATTGGTAGCTAAATTGAAGACCCATGTCAAGTTTTGACAGCGTAAATAAAGATAAAGTTGTCGATTTTCATGAAAATGGGTTTTCAAACAAGACTACAATTAGTCAGTTGTAATATGTGTCATATTTCAGGTCATATTCAAATTAATGTATCACGAGGTATCTAGGAATGGTCATAATGGGCTGTTTAAGACCACCCCCGTCATTAAAACGAATTTTGAATGAATTAATCTGCAAGGCATTTTTGAATCTTAAATTCTTGACTATGTTCCTCCATAGAAATTAGTTGTCCTTGACTCGCGCTATTACTCAATGAAAATTTATCGCTAGCTTCGGCAAGTCGGTAAATCACTTCGATAACTTCGATGTACCGAACCGTACCGAAATTTTCGATAAACGGTACGGTAACATGAGCTCTAGTCTTAATTGAAATTCAAATGAAAACTGGAATAAAAATCAATTTTGGGTTTTAGTCAAGTCCCAACAGTACACTTTTGAAATCAATCACTTTGAGGCAACCACAACTGTTCTCATCACTCATTCCTCGGGTGTTATCAGCTAAACAAAAGTAATTGTAACAAATGGGTCCAACTTTTGGAATGCTCATTTCAACGAGCAATTTAATAAAGCCCTGTTCCGTAACCAAAATGACTTTAAACGTGCATATGCAGCTGATTGTGATTGTCGTATTACTGATGTACTATCAATGGTGTTACATAAGTGATGTAATCGCAATTTACAATTGTACCTGCAGCCATGGGTGAAGTAACCATATGCGAGACGGATGCTGCCCCTAGAATAACCCGATTGTAATATTAAAATTTTAGACAGTATTTAAAAACTGAGTTCTTTGTTCCTTTTGAAATATAAATATTTAAATACCAGCTGAAATTCCATTAATGTTGACAATGTCAGGGTCCCCTCTAAAGTAACTGATGTACTGCTTTACCCAATTCAATGCGAGTACTTGATCCTTCAATCCTAAATTTCCCGGAATGACGTCATCCCCAGTAGTTAAGAATCCTACACGAATTGTAATTTTCAAACATTATTCCTCTACATTCCACACATAAAATTCTATTGACATAATTAAAGTTCCCTTGGAATTATCTGATGGTGGACTAAATCCTTACCCAGAGCACCCAGTCGGTAATTTATAGAAACGTATCTAAGAAACAAAATACAGAAAAATTAACTTTGTCATGAAAACATCATAAAATTGTTCTTCTCTTTTCAGCAACTTGAAAGAAAGTACATGGAATGGAGCAAGTATAAACTTACACGATGCATTCATCCATAAGATATTTTGGCCCCAGTTCCGCCCCAAACCCAGTCGTAAACCCACCTCCATGAATGTGGAGGTAAACAGCAAGTTTGTCAGATTCTGTTTCACTTTGACACCTCTACAAACAAAAAATATAAAGTTTAACTAATTTTTATTTGTAATTTAATGTGGATACTACCTCAAAAATTAAAAAAAAGTTAAAGAAAAAAGTCAGTCATGACATGACCCCTACGTACGTCATGATGGGGGAAAAAAATATTGAGAAATAGACAATTTTCTTCTCCCTTCAAGGCACCTGTATCGTCAGGCTGAGCACAGGGAGCGCCATCTACTCGAGCATCCAAAAGTTCTTCCCAAGGTTCAACCATAACAGAAGCTTGGAATCGTGATGGTGGTTGAGCATAGGGAATACCACGAAATCCATAATAAAGTTTTCCAGCTCGAGAGTACATCGTTTCTCCACGTAGTTGACCCAATGGAGTTGACACCATTGGGAAAATTACATTTGGATCTGGATCCCCGTCTGCTAATAGACCAGCATCCAAATTCCCTTTGGAATGCGATAACGTCGACTTGGCTGATACGTACGGGGAGGATGAAAAGAGAGTATTTAGGATGAGTAATAAAATCAACCGAGACAACATCTTGAATTTTGATTTCGGTTTCGATGACCACACAAAATACTTGGGAATTCTAATAAAAAATGTGTAAAAATCAAGTCACGACCAAATAAAGTTGCAGTTTTGAAATAAACTGCTGTGTTGTAATTTTAAAGATGGATGGATGAGCAAGTAGCTGATTTGATAAAATTAATTAAATTATGTAGTTTATGTAAAGTAGAGTCAGATATGAAATCCATTTAACTTGTTCATGATTGACCCGACAATCAAACGTCGTTTAATAAATGCCAAGATTATGAGATTGATCGACAGCTCAATCGATTTTGTTGATGCGTCTCATTGTCTGACTCATTTGGGTCTAAGTAATTTAGATTATAATTCAGTCGTCATAAATATAATAACACGTAGACCATGAAATGATGCTCCATTTTCCTCTTTACTAGAGTCTAAATTGGTGCGATATGAGTTTCAGTATGAGTAGCACCAAAAATAATGAAATCAACCAATTGAGGTTAGCACCACAAATTATGAGTTTGTATCAAAAATAATTACTTTGCACCAGAAATAAGGCTCCTCATCAGGTCAGGTTTACCTGACTACCTGTCAGGTCGATATACATTTATAAGTGACGTATTAGCATCTCAACTCAACTACCTGATGAGTGACTTTAATTGTAAAGTGATTGTACAGAATGAACAATTTACTTCAATATAGACAATATTAGTGAATTACAGTCCACTGTGATTACAACAATTATACATCAACTACAGTGAAAACTCGGACATCATCTCTTCACTTGACTAGAGAGGAAATATTACAATAGACTTGCATTGCGCACAAATTATTAACAAACTATCTGGACATGGAGTGCAAGAATGCCTCTCTATTTTCTTCTGTTCCCATTTAACAAGATACACATTTTCTGAGGGGTCCTTATGGCTTTTATTGTAGGTGTCATTGAGAAGCTCTTGAGGAAAGTTGAGGTGTGGATGGCAAACTACCATTTCACCAAACCTAGTTCGGGGGAGAAATACTTTTTTAACATTGGGAAAATGAAACGGAGATAATTTTGTACCATATATCCTATTGTTAAGGTTCGGTGGAAAAAAATTTGGATCTGGCAGATTTTCCACCCGTACATTATTTAGTGGTCTGAATATATCTAGTAAATTTTCGTCGTAGATCGAGTTACAAATGGAATCTTAAAACGTACATGTATACATATATCGTAGAAATAATGCATGACAACATTAATTCAAATAATTTTATATAATTATCAACTACACGTTAAGTTAAAGCAATTTTGAAAAACTCAAGCTTCTCTCAGTAGTTTTGAATTTATCATACTTCATGGGACTCACAACATGGAAATTACTAATCGGTAGTTACAACAATGAGTTTTACATATCACCAAAACAGATAATGCAGAATAGGACTATAAAGGATCATCCTCCAAGAAAATGGAAGGTTTTGTATCATCTACCCACATCAGTATACATAAAAGAGAATGATATAGAATACAACAACTACTAAACTAAATCTATTAGAGAAATCATCTTGTTCCTTCATGGTCTCCCGAAATTCCAAAATTAAATTTCATTTCCATTTTGAAAATGAATTGATCGAATTTTCATTTGAATAAACTAAACTAAAATCACAGTGAAATGAAGGAACCATCATAAAAGATTACATTAGGTTTTTTAGGCCGAGAATCTTGGTCGAACTTATGGATTAAAATATAGAAGCCTTTAGGATTGAAATATAGATTAAAAGGTTAGGAGGAGATTGATAACTTGACTTGCATAATAATCAAAGAAAACAAGTGTGGAGGTTCTTTCAAATGTTCCGAAAGGTCCACTCTTGATTAAAAAGTTGGGAACAGATCGAAAAGTCTTCTTTACGTCTTTTTTGAGAAAAGTCGCCCTTTTTGAAATCTTGAAAATCATCAAATTAAGTCTTCGTTTTCTTTCAGCTTGAGTTTCCTCAACTTTTGTCATCTCATCATCAAGTTGAAAATGTTCAATAACTTTGTTTCTGATATTCTCTTGAGTACACAAAGTATGAAGGCCGACTAAAATTTGATCTTTGAACTGTTTTGAAATATCGGCAGTTTGAAACATCTTGTCAAAGAGTATGTAGTAGGTGGCAATTGTAGTCGATGCTATAGCCGCTAGAATGATGAACATTACGGTCGATTGATTGTAATGCTTTAACAAGACAAATGTAAATGAAACTGCGACAGTCAGAGAATAAACTTTAAAATAATAAAATGTTTTCATGCACAAAATATTGAACAGATTGATCATAAGTTGGTATTCCTTTATTTCCATCTTGAGTAACGAAAAATATTCCAAAATTTCCCACATCTTTTTTGGCATCCCTTTTCTATGAAAATATTAGAAAGTTCTATCTTGAATATTTTTTGAAAAAATTTGTTTACTTTTTTCTTCATCAAGTTGCAATAATTTAATGAGAAACACCTTAAACGTTCCTCTTCCTCTTACTTTAGACTCAACTAGTTGAGCTTAGAGATTTTCATGTTCAAAATGAATTGCTTTGAGGGGTCAAATTATTTGACCCCTCAAATAATTCATAATTAAACTCTAATTATGAATTATAAATTATAAATACCAATTAATAAAAAATAAAATTCACCTGAGAAATGTTGAATGATGTCGCATGGATTTGAGTAGATGATTGAAATTTAGGATAAAATTGTAGACTGGGTAATTGTGTAGCTGACCAGCTGGCAAGAGAAGGATGTCGAGAATCGTACAAGTCCAGAAACAAAGTCCAGTTATTGGCAACATCTGCCCTGGCTGTCCCAACTCAAATCGACTCAATTGATAAAACAATAAGCAGGTTATATTGGGAGCAAAAATAATTTTGTGCGCTATTGAAACAGTTATCATGCAAATTGCAATTGGATGAGTAATCACGAGGGATTCTTGCATCGTCAGTGATGACAAGATTTTAAACCAGGATTCAGTCTCCATATGACCCCCAGATTCTTGCTCAAGTTCAACGTAGTTAGAGACAATAATGTTTTCCACGTTGTATTTCATAAAGTAGAAATAACCGTACAGGAACGCACTAAAAACAAGAAAGAGAAAGCCCAACACGATGGTCATTTGTATAATGTCAATTTCAGTTGTGGGTGAGAAGTAGGGAGTCAGAATTGATTCAAATATTAAAGTTAAATAGAGAACAGATCGAAGTCCAAAGTAAATCAACCAAATTTGAAATATAAATTGACTTGATTTTGAATCATCGATTGAAATTTTCCATGTCGACTCATCCATTTTGAGTGGGAGGACTTTTAAAATCATTCCAAATTTTAAATAATAATACTGAGCACGTAGCAATTTTTTGGTCAACATTTTTGGGAACTCTTTTTGAAATTCTTGTTCGTATTTCAATTGAGGAAATTGAGAAAGATTTGAGTTGTTCGTAAAATACCAATGACTTGACTCTTCGATGGACTGAAAGAGACTTGTTGAAAATTTTAACAAAGTAATTCCACAATTCTGGACAAGTTCAATTTCAGTTCATTCTGACGAGGAAACATCCAGTAGTGTTCAATGTCCAGCCATGAGCTTGATAGGCCTCTATTTCTGGTAGTAAAACAAATTGAAATGTTTTAACTGACCTTTGTATAACCTACAGGTCACGCTTCTGACTTGACCTCCTCATGTCTAGAAAAATTGGTAGAGAAAACTTCACAAATTTCCGAAATGGTGTAGTAAATTTTGAAGAATTTGAGCTACATCTCGTAAAATTAGTAATCACGATCGGTTGTATGAAAAAATGTCAACTACTTGATGACATATTTTTCAAAATTTAAAATTTTTTGAATTAAACTACAACCTGTAATTTTGTCCTGGATAGAATCTACTGAGAAATAGATGACAACCAACCGGGTAAATTATTTTTTCAAAAGTTCTAAAACACAGAACTGTGACCAAAAGCATAAACAAGATCAAGCCGAAGATGATTTTGTCACGATTAGTTTGTTTTAATCCTCAGTGAAGTCTACAACTGGAACTTCCAGTGTGGAAGGCCCAGAGTCTTCAGATTTGAATAGAGCTGTTTCAGCATAGTTTACAATGCCCCTGTGAAAGACATTGTAAAGCACAATCAATTTTTTCATCGCCATAAACTTTGCTAGTGGTTGTAATACTTTTCATGTCTCCAGTTTCAAGCAAACAGTTTACTTACGACGCATAAGAAAAGCATTCTAAATGGGTGGATTTCATCACATAATTGAAACGGCTATTCTCTATATTTTGTCAGGGTTCATAAATTTAAACTGTCATCTGCTTAATTTTTTAGTGGTCTCGATCAGACTGTCCGCTTCGAAATTCGGATGAGTTTTTTTCATTTTTCAGTCTAAAAATTTTACGGTGTCTTGAGACCAAGTAAAAATCAGATTGGAGGATTCTAGTACAAAAAGCATTTTGAAAATGGTCAATGCCTACCAAAGGCTAATAGAAATTGGTTTGTCAACCACAGAAAACCCAACATAGAAAAATAGAAAATAGAATTTTATGTGCTTTCCGATTACTCGATCCTTTTGAATAAAACTTTATACTGAACATATTTCAAAACGAACATGAATCCCTTCATGAAAACAAGTTACTCATTGATGTACCAGACGAAACAAAAGCAAAGTAATTAAAATTCTACATCCAACTAAACTGGAGTGATTTCAAATAGTCACAGAAATACGTGAACCGAATTTTATTTTAATAAAATCAAGTTGATAAATGCTGACCTGTTCTTGAAAAGAATGCACAATAGAAACTACACGATATGACATTACAGCTATTCAACTACACTAGTTAATTCCCCAGCTGTACCCATTTTTGATCTTTGCAGCTACAAAACTGCTAGTCCAAAACTTCCCCCATTGAGATTTTAGCGCTGAATGAAATTTACCAAATTCTAAATGGAGACTAAACAAACGATTGGATTTTAATGCAATAATATTCATGTTCCTGAATTTCATTTGAAAAAACAAAATTTCAAGTTTCAAAAATGTTTTATAGTTTTATGGACACATCCCTCTCATTGAATTTGTGTAGAATCTTGTAAAAAAATATAATTTTATTGCGGACTTTGAAAGTTTTTCAAAAAAATCAACGTTATTTTTTTCCCTTATGTCATAGCACGATATAACATAAAATGGTGTTTCAACTCCCAGTCTCTCAATATTGAGCCGCTTGCTACCGCTTTTGGAACGGATAGGAACTAATTCTCTAGAGGCGTGTGTGTCGTAAATCACAACTTTCTCACAGAATGCAAATGAACAATTGCGTTTTAATGAACTTTACAAAATATTATTTCATTTAATCAACTTAATCATATCACAACTTTAATGTTACAAATTATGGCACTAAAGATCACATATCATTAACCACGGTTTTGCCAATCGGCTTTCTTCTCTTTCGAACAATTTTATTGTAATATACATACAGGCACTTCATCCTTAAAGAAAGCAGTTGGCACAGCATCTGCTCTTAATGTACACTTCTGCTTTGGCTCAGATGCAATCACAAGACCATTCACTTTGACTGTCTTCTCTTTACATATCTACTTTTCGTCAAAATGTAAATGACACAGTATAGATTTTGTAAAATAAAAATTTACACCTCGTTTCGGAATGTTTTTTATCCACTGTTTTCTTATTTCTGGATCTTTTGGGCACAAAAACTGATGACTAGAGACTCCGGGCTTTTGTCCTGACCGGCAATTGGTATGAAACAACCACCATTTGGCATTTTAAAGCTAGTTTTAATCAACTTTTCAACATAATCGTATTTGAAAATGTGAACAAGTTATGATATTCAACACATACGCCCCTAGTGGATTAGTTTCCCTCCATTCCACATTTGAGTCAAAAGTTGAATTGAAGTTACAATACCATTTTATCTGATATCGTAGTCATATTTAATTCCTATTAAAACACTCCAATATCATCCTGTACATTACTCAATCGAATTTAAAAAGTAATCTGATTAGTTCAATCGTCTTCCCCAATAAAGTGACATTTTACATTGGCCAGACTGTTAGCCAACAAATATTATTGTTTAAGGAAAACACCATCTTTTGGTAAAATGAATTTTTCGGATTTTTATTTCATGAAACTCACGAAATAATCCTTTAAATTAAAAATGAAAGCAAATTATAGCGGAAAAATTAATTATCATTACGAATGTACAAATCAGATGCAAATGGTTTTTCTAAGCTTTGGAATTTGATCATGACAGTTGACCCTAAATTTTTCTGGTACATCTAACCGCTCGCTTCGCTTGCTACTTCAATAAACCGAATCTCATCATAACTGATTAATTGACCACTTGCACACTCTAATCTTAGTGGATCCGAAAACACTAACGCCACCTACCAGTATTTTCTAAGTACCATGAAATTCATAAAAAATCCGCTAGATGGCAGAACTGTTCCCCCCTCACGTACATCAATAGTTCCGCCATCTTCCGGTAGGTGGCGCTCTGCTGCACTTCTAGCCGATTTATTAATTTTAAAATAATTAATTAATTAACAACGACTTATAAGTATAACTAATTAATTCTGCTTACGTAATAATATTAACCCAAAGTTTAGTCCCCATATTTTTGTTGAAAATGTGTCCTCTGGTTTTTATAAAACAATCTGAATGTTTTGGAGCACAAAATAAGGTTCATTTGATACTCTCAGCAAGGATCGGTCACTACTTTTTTCACGTTCATCGCAAATTGTAGCATCAATTCTGTGTATGACATAGAATTACCTTATTTTTGGGGTACCGTTTTAATCATTTTAAAATTGCAAGATGACCTAGCTGCCAGTCGTGATAACACTTTTTGTGGAGAAAAATGTGTGTGCATTAACATTTTATTGGGTAAAAGCGGCAGCTAAGTCGTCTTCTTTTTTTCTTGGGCCAACGATACCCATTTATCCGATAATCGCCTTTGACACTTCCTTGTGCTTACTTAAAAAGTTCAAACAGAAAATAATCAGTGACCGAATGGTTCAGGCTCATAAAGACAGCACATTTTGAAAATCCAGAAGCTTAAATTGTTTTCAACGCTCAATCAAACAATGACCCAAAATCATCGAAAATCCGACAACACCCAAATTACAACTTGACATTAGATAATCATCAAGTAATTTTAAAATAACTGAGATAAACTAAAGTAGAATTATCAAATCAACTATGTAGTCGTATGGAGGAACCATGTTTATTCTTTAGAATTACTTAACTTAGAATAAAATCATTAATTTTGGTAACTCAAGTAAAAGATTATTTTATTAACATTGAACATGGTCTCCAACTTGGTAGCTGGAGTCTTACAAAATAATTATTCTGCTCATAATCAATTAATAGTTAAGTCGACAAGTATATTTAAACTTCTATTCAATTTTGATGAAACTCCAATTCTGAATTTGATTTTCTTCATCACAATACCAAGTAGAAGTTTCGTTGCCCAATCTGAAATTACAAAATTTTCCAAAAATATTAAATTTTGACATTTTAAAAAAAAATTCATTTCAAATTGTGTTTGAAACAGTTTTTTTGGAAGCAAAGTTGAATGAAAATGTACCCATTATTTTGGAGACAGAATCCTACGTTGATAGAATTTTGA
>JAQHQX010000487.1:0-12708 GCA_034694425.1 Arrhopalites sp. Gr-Col-00791
TCTCGCTTTGTGGAAAAATGTTTTGCCGGTTGAATATGCTTTCTGACAACGCGAGATTAATATCTGGAAAATTTTAGATTGTGTTTGACACGTTAGGAATTTTATTTAATCAATGGAAAAAGTTATTTTGAGCGGCCGTTTTGCTTTGTTTTTTTTTGTGCAGACGGAAGGAACTGAATCTTGAAGCCGTAGCTTCGCTTCCCCTCCGCAGAATACAATTCGGCGGACAGAATCGTCACGCAATGACGGTTTTAAGATTTTTCAATTTTGGAATTTGTTGTCAAGAATGAATTTAAGAGATTGCAAATGACTTGAAATCAATTGAATTTTTCAAACGAGAAAACACCTCACACAAATTCGTCGCTCTTTCTTGAATAAGGTCAGGGCAACTTTCAATCAAGGTGAGATAAACGCGATGATTTAATTTTTTAAATGTTTTTGCTAACTAAACGAATTAAGGAGAATTCAATGGAAATTCTGTTTGCTGTTGGAGTCAAATTAAATTGAAATTTTGAATCGTCCTTAAACTGTGGAACGTGGAATGAATACAATAGAACCGAGGGTCAAATCCCATCACTTTGGAAATAGAAGGACATGATAAGGGAACTTTCTCACCTTCCTTTATTTTTTGTTGGACTCTTCCACTTTTGTCTCAAAGTTTTAGGTTCCATCGACCGACAAACAGCCAGACTTGGAAACCAAAGTGAACACTTAAAAATAAATTTCTAAGGGTCAAGAAAATAAATCAACTTTTTCCATTCAGTCTCAGTCTATCCTCCTTTTCTTGTGCTCCTGCCCTTCAACTCTCTCTTCTGCATCAAGAAATTCCCAAAGAATAAAAGCATTTCCAACTACAAGACCAATCAAATTTTGAGTTATCAACTCAAAAATAATTCTAGTCCTTAGTCAAACAGACAGTGAAAAATTATAAACCTCACACTTTCGGTAATTTTCGATTAATCTTTTAAAACAAAACTCATAAACATTTAGACGTCAACGTAAATCAAATTGTTGAAAATTTCCATCAAAATTGAAAACAAATATTGCCAATTAAACTGTTGGTCAACCAAACTATTTCAATATAAAATGAAATATTCAATTCAACAACTAAAACCAAAATAATTTTTTAAAATTCTGTTGCAGATTAAGACTAGTTGAATGGATCCTCAATTAATTCCTTGTCCCTTCTGTCCCTACAAAACAAAATACAAACACAGTTTCCAAAACCACATTCGATCACACACGGGAGAAAAGCCCTTCAAATGTCCACATCCCCAATGCCAAAAGTCATTCACCCAAAGTTCCCATTTAAAAACTCATGCGGTGGCACATGATTCACATTCATTCGGATGAACGGCCATTTACATGTGGGGAGTGTCCTTATGCAGCAAAAACAAAACAAAGTTTAAATGCTCATTTGAAGGTGCATTTGGATGGGGAGGAGAAGGAGAAGATCAAAATACACAAATGTCCACACTGCCCCTACAAATCCATTAAATCAGCTCAAATGCAAATTCATTTGAGGACCCACACGGGAGAGAAGCCGTTCCGTTGTCCCCACTGTCCATACAAATCAACCAGATCCGGTCATTTGAAGGACCACATTGCCCGTAGTCACTCGGGAGAGAAGAAATTCAAATGTGAATTTTGTGACTATTCTGCAGTCACCAGTGGCCAAATGAATCTACACATGAGGACTCACACGAAAGAAAAACCCTACAAATGCTCGTTCGAGGGATGCAAATATTCAGCTGCTGTATCTTCCTGCGTCAAAGTCCACGAGATGATTCACAGGAGAGAGAGGCCTTGGAAGTGCCCTCTGTGTTCCTACTCTGCAGTTCAAAAAGCCCATTTAAAAACTCATGAGGTTGTTCATACTCAGGAGAAAAAATACGGATGTTATGAATGCAACAAAAAGTTTGCCCACAAATCCAATCTGAACATCCACAAGAGGATTCATTCACAGATGAAACCTTTCGTCTGTCCCCAATGCCCATATCGAACCAACTATAGTGGAAATTTGAAAAATCACATGATCCAAATTCATTCGGATGAGCGACCATTTAAATGTGGGGAGTGCCATTATGCAACCAAAACAAAGGAACTATTGAATCATCATTTGAAGATACATTTGGATGGGGAGGAAAAGGAAAAGATTAAGAAACACAAATGCCCACACTGCCCCTACAAATCCATTAAATCAACCAACATGAAGAGTCATTTGAGGACCCACACGGGGGAGAAGCCCTTCTCTTGTCCCCACTGCCCACACAAAACAACCACATCCACTCATTTGAAGAACCACATCGCCTGGATGCACACAGGAGAGAAGACATTTAAGTGTCAATTTTGTGATTTCTCTTCAGTCACTAATGGCCACCTGAATGTGCACATGAGGACCCATACGAAAGAAAAACCCTATAAATGTCGAGTCGAGGGATGCAAATATTCAGCTGCTGTATCTTCACATCTGAAAGTCCACGAGATGTTTCACAGAGGAGAGAAGCCTTCGAAGTGCCCTCAATGTCCCTACTCTACAACCCACCAATCCAATTTGAAAATTCATTTGAAAAAACATAGAAATGGAGGAAACTTAATTAGGAAATCACAGGGTGTTGGGGTTAAAGAAATGAGGGCGTTTAAATGTGGGGTGGTAGGATGTGATTTTGTGGGTGGGGAAAAGGAATTGGCCCTCCATCTCAATCAACATCAACTCCCCATCGTCAGACTCATCAAATTGAACTAATTTTTTTGAAATGTCTGTTAGTTTAAAATTGAATGGATTTGCAACTCTTTTAAAGAACATCCCCCAATGTTTTGAATAGGGATTTTTTTCTTAGATGCAATTGAGGAGGTCAGAACCTAAAGGCGATAACTACATAACGCTCATTTTCCAGGAAACAATTTTTTTCGTTTAAGACTTTGAAGTTACAATTTTAATTTTTTTAAAAAAAAGCCAAAAGTTGTCTAAAATAAGTCTAAATATTTTGCCAAAGCATAAATCTACGATTTGTATTTTTCTGTAATTTTGAAAAAGTAAAATGTAGTTATCGCCTTTCTGAAAGAACATTTTGATTTTGTTTTTAAAACTCACATTTACAATGACAGGTTCACCAAGTTTGACTTCAAAATATCTACTTTCCAACACCCTCTTACTCTCCATAATTAAAAGAATCACAACTAAACATCACAGTAGCTGTAAATAATTTAATTTAACTTCCAATAAAATATCCCTTGAAAGGAAAGAGGGGAAATTTTTCTTTGACATTTGAATTCGAAAGGAGAAATCCTATTGGCTCCTATTGCAATTGCCGGGTGTTGGATTCAAAATTTTCAAAGGACAAGAAATACTTGCCATTTAATATGATTTAATTTTAATTACTACATTATTTTGACAAACAATTAAATCTAATGCAATACTCAAATAGATGAACTAGTATTTAATTTATATTTTAAACATGAAATCGCATTTATCCCCAAAATGCAGTTATCGCCTTTTGGTTCTGACCTCTTCAATTATTGAAGACAATAAGTGTGACTAAGTCTAGATTTTAAGATGATTGAACTATTTTTAAGTGAGAATTATTTGTTAGGTGTTCAAGGAAGTTGTAGTGAGACTTGATTAATTTCCACTATTGTAAATATTTTATTTCTCTAAAGAATAAAAATGACTTGCTTATTTCTGGATATTTTGAATTGGAGTTTTAACTCATGAGTTTCTTGTCCACATTAAATTATTTACGAAGTATTTCGTAGGATCTGATGGGATTTGTACATTTTACTCAATATTTGTTCACGTAAAAGTGACCCTCAATCATAAATGTCTGTTACATTATCTGCTTACGCACTTACAGGTGAACCTCAACCTGCAGAAAATGATATTCAACCTACTACCAAAAAATCTTGGTTTGAATGGGGCACAGTGTGCGGCATCAAAAACGTAGCATGTCTTTCTCGACCTCGTCAAAGGACACTATCGGATAAGAGTCAAAATTTGGCCCATTCAAATTTTAAAATAAACCGACCAGATGTTTTGCAATTGATATAAGATGGTGGCGGAGCTCCAAAATATTGAAACCCATAATACTCCTTGGCTATTCGAAAATCATCAGAGATCAAACGACTTGAGAAAATTTGAGTGAAGGATTTTCCAGCATAGAAATTTTGAATTTGTTCCAGAGAAAAATAAAATCTTTCTTCAGGACAATGAGGACGGTTTTTAGGATCATCAGTTTCTGCTCAAAGAGGCGTTTTGAGGACTCAATTTAACAGAGTCAAGAAGAAAAAAAGTTGTCACTGCAGTAGTCTCCAGTAGACCCCACCAAATCCATTGATTGAAAGGTTTCATGTAAACAACTGATGGCGAAAACCGACTCTCTACGTTATCGCTAGTGATGAATTTAAACTCTGAAGATTTCCCAAGAAATAAATCATGAATAGTATAGAGATCATTTACAGGAATCAACGTAATTTGAGGAGATTCCATATACAATAATCCCATGTACACTTATGACACTGCTGTGAATTTATTATCTGTATTCCAAAAGGTTCTATTCGTTGACGAAATCAAACATTGACTGACAAACTGGTCCAGGGTCATTGTAAGGGTTTCAAAACGGGCAAATTCAAAAGTAACCAACTTTAACTAGAAAATTGTATGATGGTTCCCAATTCTAGAAAAATTGTTGACTACAAATGGACCTTACAAAATTACAGCACATATCACGATCTGAAATATAATATCTGGATTAGCATTAGTGTCAGATCAAAATTTCGTTAGGAATCCGGCTCCGCCAACTATTTTCTAGGAAAATGAAGTTAATTCTCTCACAAGCAAGCTGTGTCAGGTGGAAACTCAGGATTGAAATGAGACTTGGCAGGCGTGTTGCCCTCTGGTAGTGAACCAACTTTGGTAATATAACATGCGGCAACAAATCCCATTCTGACCCTTCAGAGGTCAAAAACGGGTCAAGTCCAATGACCGCGAATTTTAAAATTTTAAACTTGGTCCTAAAATTTTGGAAAAAATATGGTTCGACGCGGAATTTCGTTCTGAACAACTTTTTTCAATTCACTGAAGCGCTATGTCTACAAATAAATCTTGTATGGACGATTTACTAAACCAAGTATTGGAAAACCGCATAACATGGAAGTAAATGTGCCTGACTTGTTTCGGTAAATCCTTTGTACATGATTTATGTGTCGAGATAGCGCTTCGGTGCATTAGAAAAAGTTGTTCAGAATGAAATTCCGCGTCGAACTGTATTTTTGTCGGAATTTTAGGACCAAGTTTAAAATTTGCGGTCAGAGGGCCTGACCTCGTATTTGACCTCTGAAGGGTCAGGATGGGATTTGTTGCCGCATGTTATATTACCAAAGTTGGTCCACTACCAGAGGGCAACACGCCTGCCAAGTCTCATTTCAATCCTGAGTTTCCACCTGACACAGCTTGCTTGTCAGACACATTAAATTAATTCTTTGAATGATAAAAGGTGAACACCAAACAAGTCTCAATGCGGATTTCAAGCCGACATTTCAACTGTTCCACATCTACGTGTGAGCTAAGTGTAAGTGGGATGGAGATAAATTATGTGATCCAATATAAAATGTAAGAGCACGATGAAGAGTGTTTATTTTCAAATCCTTGATCACATTAAATTCCAAATTGTAGTTTCAATTATTTGACCTACAATTATTTTGCAATAACTAAACAAGTGACCAAAATATGCAGTTGACAATGACAATAGTTTTCATTATAGTTTTTAGAATAGTCAAATCAATCAAAAATCGCATTTGGACATCGGCAAGTGAGAGTCTTTGCTTCGATTTAGTTTGGAGAATCGGGAATTTGAACTTCATGGTGGGAAGTTCAAATTGGGCACCCATTCAGGAAGGAGTTTACCAGAATCCCCAAATTGGTCCTTCAGAATCCACTTGATGGATTTTATAGATGGAGGACGAGTTTTTGAGTTGGGATCAAAAGTTCTTTCTTCAGACGATCCATCTCCAAGGGGATCCGAAATGCCCGATTGTACAAAACAGGGAAAGTAACGAGACTTGCACAAGCCAAGATGATACAAAAAAAAGCTGTGCTCAAATTTACTTCAATTGTTCGAATGGCCATGAAGGAACCAACGATTCCACCAAACAGACAGAAGATCTTAAATAGAAAAACAATGACAGCGTTCCCTTCATTGAAGAGTTGGAGAAGGAATTGAAGCTTGCGAATTTCCCTGTAAGAATCCACGACGACAGGGAAAATTGTACTTGGTGAAGCATTTCTGAATTGATAAAAAGAAAATTTGTAAATCTGAATCAGTCCGTTAAATAATGTTGAATCGTTAAAATATTACCCAAAATTCTGTTGAAAGATTCTGCATTTCCTGATGCAATTTTGAAAAAAGAGGAGCTGACTAGGGAGCAGGAAAATCACTAAATTAAGTGTGAAGATGGCAATGAAAGCTTCTGCGATGAAGAGGATAGTCCACCAAGTTGGTGATTTGTAGGCTGATGGTAAGACAGAGTAAAGCAATTGAGGTCGTGAGGGGTCAGAGGCCAAGACCACGAGGTGGTTGACGAAAAAAATGGGTATCAGAATGAAAAAGAATCGAGTATAAAATTCTTGAATTGAAAGTTCCCTCCATTTTCGAATTCCCAACTCTATTAAAAAAATTTTCAACATAAATCCATTATGGGGTCAGGCAAAATCCCAATAAAATCCTATTCCAAGTGGTACTGAAATCGTCTCATTAACTTCAGTCATTGGAAAATTAATTGTGAGATAAATTCTCTACCTGAACCCTTTGTGTTCTTTCTACTAAGAATTTTCTCGTTTAATCGAGATCCTTCTATTTCCATTTATTTTTAGTCATCTTACAAAGTTAGAAGTTGACTAATTCGACCAGGGTCTATAGTCTACATTTGAGATGGTGGAACTCCCCCTTTTGTAATCATTTCAACTTGCAAATTAATGGCCGATGAGTGTTCATGCGTCCTTGATCTCTCCTGAAAGTGAAGCAACGACCTGACCTCCTGCCTTAGAGCTATGAGAAAGAGCACTTGAAATGAGTAGAGTCTCACCCTGTGGAAGGCGGTCCTGGAAGTGGCTGTTGAAAATGGCGACGCTGATATCAGGACAATGAATCCACATGATGTAAGAACAAGAACCACAGAGAAGTTCACCAACCATCAATCCCAAATGAACTGCCAGGAAATGATGACTAGAATCCTTTTCCATCAAAATCATTTGGAAAAATCTGAAGAGACTGTACAGAAAATGGAGGAAATAAACCACAAGGAAAGTTCTCCACAATTTTTTTCGCCAGTCGGAAGCATCCTCGACCAACCCCGAATATAGGTGGACTTTGATCGGGAGTAAATTTAACCAAGAGAGAATTTGAAGAGCTTTCAAATTCCCTTCATTTTCCTGCCTCGTCAACATCCTTTTGTTTTATTTTGAAACTGAATCTAATTGTGTGGTCGTGTCGAGTTCTCTCATAGCCCAACTGCTGGTTGAATGGAAATGGAGTTGCGAAATGGAAATGAAAATGATTGAACTTAATTAGAGTCTGATGACTCCTTTCACAAGTCCTCATTCAGCAGATATGAAATACAGACTCATATTTTCTGTGGTTCCTTCTAATGGGAATCGGGTAGACATTAAATGTCTTGTAGATTTTCCTAATTTTCAAGCAATTTCAAAATTTGATTTCTACCTCACAGTCGTTCGATTGTACTTGGAGAACTTAAATTAATTATTTGGTTAAAATGAGATTAGTAGGTAGTTTTAAGCTGCATCGGAGATGATTATAAAATCCAAGTGGTACAACTTTTGTAGAAGAATCCCATCAGAGTACTCCATCCCTTTCAAAACTACTTCAAATGGGAGTACCTAAACAATTTAATGTTCATTTCGCTTGGTGAAAGTCATCATTAAGTAGAAATTGAAGGATGGAACCGATTTCATATTGGTCAGTTCAATCTCGATAAGTGGATATTTTGACATTTTTTTGCGAGTCAAACTTTTTAAATGTTTTTAGGGAAGCGAAGCTTTCTTCTAAAATCACTTTTCCTGTCCGTCTGTCTGTCTGGCAAGTGTACCGTAAAGCCTCTAATTTTGTCCCGGGGTAAAACTTTAAAAACAATTTACCCGGGTGTACGTCATCGGCTATTAATGGGATAAATAATGCCCCGGGTAAAATTAGAGGCCGGGTAGAATTCGAAGCATTACGGTAACTTCTGTTCTCTGTACCGCAAGTACGGGGTGAAATGAAATCTCTGTTCTTGGAAATTGCTGCCGCTGCTACAAACACAGGTCTGTTGTTTACAACTAAGTAACTACTACTTCACCGACTACAGAGCGAAGTGAGCACAGAACTGCAAAAAAGGGGCAAAGTGAGATTTCAGTTCTGAGAGCTAGCTGTTGCTGCCACGAACAAAGTCTAGTTGTTTCTGAGCTGGATTTAGTTGTTTCTGAGTTGCAAACAGCTAATTTACTAACTCTGGGGCGAGTTGAGAGCTGTTTTCCAACTACGGGGTAAAATGAGATTTCAGTTCTGAGAGCTCACTCCTGAGGTTACAAATTTAGTTTCGTGATTTCCAAGGCGGGAACTACTTATTTTGCAAGTTCCGAGTAAAATGATATCAATTCATTTGTCGGTGGTGACATTATCTACTTACCATCAAATCTCTAGCTGCCCAGAAAAGACGTTGGAGCTATTGTGCACAAGATTAATTTGTGGTACTTGTTCAGCCGTAAGTGTTACTGGATTCTTTTAACGTAGCTATGTTTTGGCAATTTGTGGTTTGACGTTAGGAGGGTAATTTTGTAAGTGGATGATGTGACTATCGTTCACTAATGTACGTGCAATGGTTGCTACTGGGGAAAGTTAAGATTTTGTTTTCTAAACTTGAATAGAAGCAACAGCTTCGCTTCCCCTCCGCAGAATGCAATTCGGCGGCCAGAACCGTCACGAAATGACGGTTTTAAGATTTTTCAATTTTGGAATTTGTTGTCAAGAACGAATTTACGAGATTGCAAATGACTTGAAATCAATTGAATTTTTCAAACGAGAACTCACCTCACACAAATTCGTCGCTCTTTCTTGAATACGGTCAGGGCAACTTTCAATCAAGGTGAGATAAACGCGATGATTTAATTTTTTAAATGTTTTTGCTAACTAAACGAATTAAGGAGAATTCAATGGAAATTCTGTTTGCTGTTGGAGTCAAATTAAATTGAAATTTTGAATCGTCCTTAAACTGTGGAACGTGGAATGAATACAATAGAACCGAGGGTCAAATCCCATCACTTTGGAAATAGAAGGACATGATAAGGGAACTTTCTCACATTCTTTTATGTTTTGTTGGACTCTTCCACTTTTGTCTCAAAGTTTTAGGTCCCATCAACCGACAAACGGCCAGAGACTGCGACTTGGCAACCAAAGTGAACACTTAAAAATAAATTTCTAAGGGTCAAGAAAATAAATCAACTTTTTCCATTCAGTCTCATTCTATCCTCCTTTTCTTGTGCTCCTGCCCTTCAACTCTCTCTTCTCCATCAAGAAATTCCCAAAGAATAAAAGCATTTCCAACTACAAGACCAATCAAATTTTGAGTTATCAACTCAAAAATAATTCTAGTCCTTAGTCAAACAGACAGTGAAAAATTATAAACCTCACACTTTCGGTAACTTTCGATTAACCTTTCAAAACAAAATTCCAAAGCATTTAGTTTTCAAGGTAAATCAAATTGTTGAACATTTCCCACGAACATTTAAAACGAATATTTATGACGAATTAACTGCTTGGTTGATCGACCTACTTCATTATAAATAATCAAACATTTTGCTCAATAACTAAAAGGAAACTGTTTTTTAAAGGTAACAGATCGAGAATCTCTGTTAGAGATCAATTTAATGGAAACTCAATTAATTTCTTGTCCATTCTGTCCCTACAAACCAAAGTGCAAATACCTTCTCCCTAACCACATTCGGATCCACACGGGGGAGCGACCCTACAAGTGTCTCCATCCCCAATGCCAAAAGTCATTCACCCGAAGTTCCTATTTGAATGATCACCAGTTAGTCCACACCAAACAAAAGAAATTCGAGTGTTCTGAATGCAACAAAAAATTCACTCAAAAAGACCATCTGAATAACCACAAGAGGATTCATTTAGAGGATAAACCTTTTGCCTGTTTCCAATGCCCATTCAGAACAAAACATAATGGAAGTTTACAAACTCACATGACTCGTCTTCATTCTAATGATCGACCATTTAAATGTGGGGAGTGTCATTATACAGCCAAATCAAAAGACAAACTGAAACTTCATTTGATGGTGCATTTGGATGGGGAGAAGAAGGAGAAGATCAAGAAACACAAATGCCCCCACTGTCCCTACAAATCCATTGAATCAGGTGACATGAAGAAACACTTGAAGACCCACACGAGGGAGAAGCCCTTCCTTTGTCCCCACTGCCCACACAAAACAACCACATCAGGTAGTTTGAAGGTCCACATTGCCGGTTGTCACACGTTAGAGAAGAAATTCAGGTGTGAATTTTGTGACTTCTTTTCAGTCACCAGCACCCAATTGAATTCCCACGTGAGGACCCACACGAAAGAAAAACCCTACAAATGTCGAGTCAAGGGATGCAAATATTCAGCTGCTCAATCTACAGTACTCAAAAACCACGAGATGGTTCACAGGGGAGAGAGGCCTTGGAAGTGCCCTCAATGTTCCTACTCTGCTACCCAAAAATCCAATTTAGAAGTTCATTTGAAGAAACATGGGAATGGAAGAAACTTAATTGGGAAATCAAAGGGTGTTGGGATTAAAGAAATGAGGGAGTTTAAATTTCAGGTGGTGGGATGTGATTTTGTGGGTGGGGATAAGGAATTTGCTCTCCATCTCAATCAACATCAACTCCCCATCGTCAGACTCATCAAATTGAACTAATTTTTTTGAAATGTCTGTTAGTTTAAAATTGAATGGATTTGCAACTCTTTTAAAGAACATCCCCAATGTTTTGAATAGGGATTTTTTGGGCCTCCCTAAAACCAATGCCCAGACCATGCCCACCATGCCCAGACCATTCCCACCATTCCCACCATGCCCAGACCATTCCCACCATGCAGACCATGCCCAGACCATTTCCACAAGGACGTGACTTATTTTGACAATAAAATGACTTCTTTTGATAATAAAAATGACTTTTTTTGACAATACTTTTTTACAACACTTTTTTAAGCTCATTTTGCTAAAAAAATTTATTGTGAAATAGAGTAACTTTTAGCCAAATGATCCATTTGATTGTTTAGCGAGCCTTTACATGAATGTAAATATTTAGAAGCGAAGCAAGTAAGAATTTTCTGTTTTCTTATCAAGCACAATTCATTATTTCGACATTAGTTTTTATTTTTTCCACACTGAGATTTCTTGTAGAGTTAAAAATTTTTAATGAATAAAGACGTTAAGTTTAAAATGCGTACCATTACTAAGTAAAATATGAAATGTTGTGTTGGTTAGCAACGTCAAGTTCAAAATTTAAAAAAAAATACTCCACTTAACCAAAAAAGATTTTCGTTAATTGGTTTAGACCCAAAGGGTGCCGTGACGCAGACGACACACATAGTGATTGCATAAGAGCTTCGCTCCTAAAAAAGTGTTGTCAAAAGAAGTAATTTATTGTCAAAAAAAGTATTGTGAAAAAAAATATTTTTATTGTCAAAATGAGTCATTTTGTTGTAAAAAAGGTATTGTCAAAATGAGGCATTTTTATTATCAAAATGACTCATTTTATGGTCAAAAAAAGTCACGTCCATTATTGAATTAACTAGTTATAACTAATAATTTTTGGTGATAATTTCACTACTTTCGGTGATGTGAAAATTAGTACACATTAAAAAAGGGATACTAGTTTCCTGGAGTCCAGAATAATTACAACTAAACTATGGAGCTGGAAACAGCAACTTTCTTGAAGGTGTACATACCTAAATCACAGTAATTAATTAATTAATTAAATAGGTTTAACGTATTCCAAAAATTAATGTCCGAAAATCTAGACCAAATGCTATAAGGTTCAGCACTGAAACTAATTTAACTCCTGTACAATTATTATGCAAACTTGTCCATAAGAGTTTTGTGCAATTCAATCTTGAATTTATCGATAAATTTTAATTATTTTGTTCATAATTTGTTTGTACGTAGAATCTTAATAGTGTCCAACAAAATTTTTGTTTCTTCAAATAAAGTTCTATTTTAAAAAAAGCGTCCTAAATCCAAATTAAGACCCTTTTTAAACTAGAAATTTATTTGGAGAAACAAAAATTTTGTTGGACACTATTAAGATTCTACGTACAAACAAATTATGAACAAAATAATTAAAATTTATCGATAAATTCAAGATTGAATTGCACATAAAAATGAAGATCCTACAATAAATTCGAATTTTAAAAGCCAAGTAAAATTTAAACAAACGGATTTGAACCCGGTACCCATTGAATATGAGTATTGTTTTTGTTAAGACAACGGAATCAGAAATTCAGAATTCAGATCAGAATTTTTGAGCTTTAATGCAACACATTTCATTTAGGTTCAATTTGTCTTGCTATTGCGGAGGCTTCCTCAAAGGGATTCTCCATTCCCCAATCGCTGGAATTCTCCAGCTATCGACAGCATGTTCTTAATACCATCGTTGGCGGCTG
>JAQHQX010000488.1:0-12702 GCA_034694425.1 Arrhopalites sp. Gr-Col-00791
ATAACATACACATGGAAAAATATTAATGTGTGGGTTGGACCTGAAATTAAACAGAATGAGAATGGTGACAATGGAAACGATGTTGAAAAAGGATGTTGTGGCAAATACAAAAACACCCTTAAATCAAAACAAATTTTGAAAAATGGTAAATATTTTCAAGTTGCATATCTCGTAATGATTTTGTTAATAGCTGTTAAATTATGGATTTTCAACTTAGTTACTGGAGCTGTTTGTCCTTCCGAATTGGTGGCTATTATGGGCGGCTCGGGAGGCGGAAAGTAAAAAATAAATTTTGTGAATTTTCCTGAAATTACTTGTCAAAGTGGTTTCTCCGAGCATGTGGTCTCATTTTAATTTCAATTTGGTTCATTTTTACAGGACGACTTTATTGAACATCTTGACGTTTAGGAATACGAGAGCTTTGAGAATCAGTGGAGAAAGATGTGCTAACGGTGTTCCTCTCACCCCTGACATGTTGTCTTGCATTTCAGCTTATGTTCAACAAGATGACCTTTTCATAGGTAATTTCAACACAAGCCATCTAATTATAAGTAAAGAAAATTTGAATTTTTGACAAGTTTGAATTAAGAGCTCCGTATCTGTACGGGACGACCGATATCGCATCCCGGTTGCCATTTTGTCCGGTCCCGAATCCCGTCGGATATTCCGAACTCATAAAATGGCTTCCAACTGACCAGAATCAAGGAAATCTACCCAGTTTACGTTTCAATATTTGTAACATGTCGCCTTTAGTTGACTTTATTTTTTACTTGAAAAACTGTCGCAGTAATCTCAATATTTGGTCGCGAATATCTATTATTAACTTAATAAATATTTGCAAAATATTCAGTTAAATGCTATTGTCGTGGGTAGATGTTTGGAATATGTCAAAAATAGTTGATATTCGATACTTGATCTGTTTGACAGATGGCCAATATTCGAATTTTGACCAAATTGGTCGCCGAGTATTGTGTTTCACAACTATTTGAAGTATGGTCGCCAAATCTTTTATTAAAATGTAAATTAGGGGTAAATTATTGAGTTATTTGACCCGTATGTATTATCGTTTGTATTTAACGTCGACATTAAATTATGAAATAATGTCGCAAATACTCGCTACATATTGGATTTCTCTATAAAACTGTTCTCAAATATTTGACTCCGTTCGATTTGGTCTCCAGATATTCATCACAAAATGGTCAAAAAATAGTTGTTTATATGTATGTCGACTAATAAGGTCGACAAATTTGCCGAACCTTCGTCAAGTGGTCGCCATATGCTGTTAACAAGGGCAAAATTGTCTTAAAATGTCTCACGGGTGGAAACTATGAACCCGCTCAATTATTGGAGGCTAAAAGTAGACTGCATTTCCCATGTGTACGTTCAGCATAGTCTAAAAAAATTCGAGATATCCCCGGCACGGGACGGGCCAAGATGGCGACCGGGACGGGACATACGAAATCCCGTCCCTTTCGGAGCTCAATTTGAATTTCTGAAGGCACAATGACAGTCCGTGAGCACTTGGTGTTTCAAGCTCGACTCAGGATGAAAAGTCACATTCCCATGGCTCAGCGGATGATACGAGTGGAAGAAGTCCTTGAAGAGGTGAATAGTGAACAGATTACATTGTGTCATCTTTAAATTTACTAGTCTTTTTTTTTAATTTAGTAATTTTGGCTGTTTTAACTTTATTACAGTTGGGATTACTTAAATGTGCTGACGTCGTCATTGGAATTCCTGGTCGAATTAAGGGGATTTCAGGAGGAGAAATGAGAAGATTATCTTTTGCTTCTGAGGTAATTTAGTGGACTCTTACCATCTGTTTGTTATCTACAATTTAAATTAATACGAATATGAACCATGTATTCTTATGCTGATGTAGGTATTAACAGACCCACCACTCCTCTTCTGTGATGAGCCAACATCAGGTGAGTAAATCGACCGCTTCATGGGAACGCTACACAAAGAACGAAGACAATGAACATGGAACCAGAGGCTTGGAACAGTAAGAAAGTTAGTGTAGCGAAAGTGTTTGCTATTACAAGCTGAAAATGCGGGCTAGATGATTAAAGTCGGATTTTTAACAAAAATACCTTAAGACTCCGTTCATTTTCCTCCGAGTAAGGATTTTCTTTGTTTTCAATAATAAAGCCTTGAAATTGCTCCTTCGATGGGCAAAATCTACTATTCCATTATGCTAAAACCCCGTTAGCAAATATTTTCGTGGAAACCGCTTTACAGCAAATAGTTTCAGGCGGAAAAGCTTTCTTTGTCCAAGCTCTCCGCATCATTCCATTTCCATTTGTCTCGCAACAGAGGCTCTAAAAGTCAAATTGTTTCGGTAGCTACTTTTTCATAATTTATAAATTTGGTTGCTGGAATGCAATCAGATTAAGGAAATGACTTTTATTGTGTTTTCAGGACTGGATTCGTACATGGCACAAAATGTGGTTTCTGTTCTTAAAGATATGGCAACCAAAGGAAAAACAATCACGTGCACCATTCATCAACCTTCATCTCAAGTTTATTCCATGTTTGACAAAATTCTCTTACTTGCGGAAGGTAGAACTGCCTATTTTGGTGATGCGAAAGACGCCCTCACTTTTTTTGACAGGTTATTTTTATTTTTGTTCATTTTTAATATTGCTACAAAGTTTAAGTCCGGCGTGAATTTTCAAGTGGTTTTTCAAGTTGATTGACTTGTGAAAAAAAATTAACTGTTTTTTTACTTTATACAAAGTTTGCTGTATAAATGTCCTGCAAACTTTAATCCAGCCGACTTTTTTATTGAAACTTTGGCCATTCAACCTGCTTCAGTGGACGAATGTCGACAGAATGTCAAAGATATTTGTGATAATTACGACGATAGTGATGCTGCCATTGAAGTTACGGTACTATATTTTATTGCACATTTTATACTTATATTTGTAATAGCTACTTCACAAAATTTGTTCATTAGAGTATTAATTTGGACTTAAATATTGGCAGCGAGTCATGCAGTCCATGGAGAGAAAAAATTCGGATTTGTCCAGAATTAAAAATTCAATGTCTAATCATTCGCTTTACAAGTCCTCGTGGACTAAACAATTTATTGCTCTACTGGACAGGTAATTGAGTACAGTTCCAATATAAATATTTACTAGGTGCAAATCAGGTTTGCTCATTACAGGATGACTCAAACAGTTTGAGTCAAACTACAAGTACTTCCGTGTTACCTGAATGCCTGAGTTGCTATCTGAATACTACAGATCAATCATTGTTGAAATTGTGCTAGATCATGGTCAACTCAAATAAGGGATCCAATGTTATTCAATGTTCGACTTATCACTACGATTTTTGTTGCCGTCCTCTTGGGAATAATTTATTTACAACAAGATTTAAATCAAGAAGGGATTATGAATATAAATGGAGCATTATTCCTATTCATGATCAATATGAGTTTTCAGGTTTTATTATATTTTATTTTGTGATGCATTAAAATTTAAAGTTCAAAATTTTGATTTAATGGTATTTTAATTCAAATTCTTAATTACCTTAGAATGCAATTTCTGTTGTCAACGTTTTCTGTGTGGAACTACCAGTATTTCTTCGAGAGCATTGTAATGGTATCTTGAACAAACTATTTCAATTCCCAATTATAGTGATCTCAATTAAAGTGATGCACAAATTTTATGCAAATCAAAGTAAGTACTTGTTTCTTAAACAGGCATGTACCGAGCGGATGCATACTTTTTGGCCAAAACGGTGGCCGAAACTCCTGTCTATATTGTACTGCCCATAATTTTCAACTGCATTAGTTACTGGATGGTCGGATTTAACAGTGACCCAGGACGATTCTTAGTATCTTGTGCCATACACATTCTCACTGTCAACATTGCTTGCTCTTTTGGTACGACTCATAGATTAAGTTAGTTGACTTTTATGAAAGACAATTTAAAATTAGTTTTTTTCAGGTTACATGATCTCGTGCTTGTCTGCAGACCTAAACATGGCTCTTGCTTTAGCAAATGTTTGCATTATCCCTTTCGTGATATTTGGTAAATAAACATTGACAATAGTGGTAATTATCCAATTGCATGCACTTATAATATTTATGACATAAATATTTATCCTATTTCATTACGTCTAGGCGGGTTTTTCCTAAATAGCGGGTCTATTCCAGGATACCTAAACTGGATCAAATATATTTCATGGTTTTATTACGGAAATGAGGCTCTAGCAATCAATCAATGGAGGGGAATTGATGACATTGTGTGCAATAGAAATACTACTGCTACTTGTATCCCCAACGGAGAAGTTTTACTGGGAACACTCAGTTTTAATGAGGTATTAATAAATTATAAATTTCATAAAATAATAACATTACTAACTGAAAGTTAAATATTGAGAATAAATTAAAGATTGCTATTTTTTCAGGATAATTTTATTTTGGACATTTGCATGCTGTTTGTCCTTTTAATAGCATTCAGAGTCATTGCATTTTTGGCTTTGCTAAGGAAAACTTATAGAAAATCTTAATTTTAATACTTGACAAATTTTGTTGACATGTACAGATTTTTTAATTTATTTAAGTACGGAACTTTTAATTATGCGTATAATAATTATATTATACCATTTTCTTATTGCAATACTGAGATAGCTTTAAAATTAATAAAGCTTGCCTGCTAGTTATGATTCATAACTTATGAATTAGGAGCGTATAGTATTCAATACTCATCTCACAATACAACAAGATATTTCTTAGTTTTAAATAAATAAAAACATTACAATTTTCATTTTCAAATTTTAGAAAGATTCAAGCAAATTACATCTGACAGTCCCATTTTGTAAGCCACAAGCACTTCGTAATGATCACTCCCATAAGACAGTTCAGTTTTGATTTTTTTCACTTGGGGAAAAAGATAGATGAAACCAGTCATGAGGCAAGCGACCAGTGCAAAAATACCATTCAAAATCAAAATGCTACCAATGCCCATTGGACTACATTCATTTGTACAATTATCTGATTTAATTATAGCGGTTACATCATCCTCACTAACGTCACCTATTTTGAAAATGAAAAAGGAGATTGAGATTCTCTTTGGAAAATTTTCCCAACCTTTCATGACCTATCCAACGAATAGGAATAATTTGATGTAGTTGTGCGTAAGCAAATGATGAATCAAAATTCTCCTCTGATTCACCTGCTGCATCAAAATTTTCCTTTCACACGATTTTGCTCTTGTAAAAAACATTAATTAGTACTGCTTCTACGTCAAAAGTTAGAATGATTTTAATAATACAAGAATTTTCAGTAGACAGTTCATTCTTTACGAAGGTTACATCTTGTTAAAAAATCGCTTTTTTTACACATACAACTTTGTAAATACACAAAAGTAGCACATTTAACATCATTTACATTTTTACAAGTACATTTTTGTGAAGAAAAATGTTTGTTATGTACCTAGTGTCCATGTTTATGGACATGCACAAAAAACACGAAAACTAAAAGTATAATACAAATGGAGGACATTTCAATTGATGATTAATAAAAAATAATGTCTAACAAATAATAACGTGGGCGAAACTGCTGTCTCCCGCAGTCTCCTGGGGACATATTAAGGGACTCAGATCACATACAATGGCGGTGTGGGAAACGATCCAAGCCATCCGACCACAGTACAGAAGAATGAAGACAACAACGAAGAATAAAATGATTCCAAAGGCTACAGAAATATTCAAAAGTCTTTGATTACTTGTAGCACAGTACAAATTAGGATAAAATTTGGACTTACTAATATAAAACTCCTTGGAGTCAACTCATTTTTCGAAGCCACGTGGTTGCTTCGTTATGTTTTTCAGGGCTTTTTGAGCCCCTTCGTGCCTGTAGTTGGTGCTTCTGCTGCACAATGACCGTCAGCTCCAACCACCAACAACGTTCATCATTGGTACAACTACACAATTAGTATTTTCAATGCACATTTAAAATGTTTTTGTGGTTGTATAGTTCAGATAAATAAAATATCAATCTTAATTCACTGCGTTGCAAAATAAAAGTGGACAGTTGAGGGGAGTCTACATGTCATTTCAATTTCTGTAGGCAAGCTTTGACACCATTTCGAGGTTGAAGGTTGTTTAAAATATCTGTGCGATAATTAGCTCGACTCGTCGCTGGAGACTCGTGTGTATTTTTAAGAGGGTATTCATTTCTGCCTATAAAGGTGTTTTATGCGTTTCAGTCAGTCAGAAGATGCAATTTAGATGCACTTCAAATTCAGATGAAATGCATCAATAAAACTTTCTGTATCTCAGTCGAAACATGAAAAAGGGTTCGTCGACTTCTAAAAAAAAATTTTCAATCTTTCATCTCCAGCAGGTAAATTGCACATAGTTGGTGGTATTCTTTCATGACGAGCTTATGAATTATTGAAAAAAACATTATTCTTGACGAGTGCACCCCATAATAAAAATTTTAGGTTAGAAGTTGGGAATCGACGCAAATGAACTCTTTGGGATGGACCATGCAAACTTAGAATTTGCACGCTCCAATGCTACCATTGCCCTCGAACTGGCATTTCATCAAAAAGAATTGGATCCGCTACTGGCCTCCGACAAAACTCCCTTCCAAGTCAATCTCATTCAAGAAATTCTCCTTTTTGGCGCAGCCCCAATGACCGTCATCACGGAAATGGCTGCCAAAGAGAGAGATTTTTGGAGTTGAACTCATCCGCTCGGCCAAGGTCAGCACAGCTTTTCAAGAGCAGCTGCATATCCTTTGAATTATCAAGGCTCTCTTGCGAACGAATCCCGTCCACGACCTGGAGGACGAAGAAGATGCAACATTTCTTCAACAAGACATTGACATTTCCAGGAGTAAGCTTGCTACTATCCTCAAACTTAGTCATATTAATATGTACAACAGCAAGTCCCTAATTTCCCTGGTCGACGAAATGAGAATCAAAGCTGGAAATCGGCAATTCCTCTCAAGGATCCACCAATACCCTAAAAACCAAAGGGGCCAAACTATGAATACCTTTCGTACCTCCCCAGCTGGAGAATGGATTTTGATACACATGAGTCGGTTCCAGCTCAAGTCACCTCTCACCCCAAATTGACATTTTGAGCTGATCAAGGGTCATACGATCAAGGCTGACAGAGGTGACGTTCTGGCCTTGTACAACACCACCAACGTCGGTGTCAAGAGCGCAAAGAACTTTCTTGCCATTGAAAAGTCACTTGCATCAACATCATACGATCAAGTAAATTCTCACATTTAAATATATTCAAATGTACTTTAGTCAAAACTAATTTCACAATTTAATGTCAGCTTTTCAAAGTGTACATGCGGAATCAACTACATGTATTTTTGTTCCTATTAATTAAATGCATTGACTTTGAACAAAATGAAATGTGTAATGCTCTGCTTCATATAATGTTAATAAACTTGAATTTCTTGTAAGTGCACAAAAATTAAAAAACCCATGATTACTCTTTACCAAACCAATCATCAAAATTTTAAGTAACGTTTTTGGTATTTTGTGTAGTGCTTCATATTATTGAGATTATTCAAATTATTCTCATAACCATAATTACTCTCAATATTTCAAATATGACCAAAATTTTCATTGCACAAAATTTTTTATAGGAGCTACACTCTTGCGCTACTTGAAGTCACGTGTCTCCAGTCGCTATTCGTTGTACCCGGAGCACAGTTCAGACACGTTCGTGTTCACTCGGCTGCATTTTCAAGTGATTTGTGTAACGTGTATGACACAGCTAACTCAGTCATCATTTAAAATCGCTCCAGTTTGTTCATCAAGCCGATTCAATTGCGATAATTGGCTCCAATTAATCCGGATATCAAGGAAGCACACTCTATCTGAAAGGTAAGTCCATTTTCTCTTTGTATCATTTCAGATTCAAATTGAAATTGAATAATGATCCTACGCGGTAGTAGTGTAGTAGCCTTTAGCCTGATCAGTAATGTGTATCCTTTTGGTTTTTTCTTGGTTTGCAAATGAAGGACTCGAGAAAGTGGAAAAAATTTTCCTATGACCTGGTCAGGGACAATAGGCAACTCGGCAAGCTTGACCGGAAACTCCTGTTGGACCTCTACCCTCTCTACAATGTGGACTACACCCTTCCAGACTTTGTCACCAATCTGACAAGGGTGGAAATTCCGCTGACAGTACGAATGGTTCTGGGACTTGGATTTGGATTTATCAACCATCGTCCTCCCAATGAAAACAAACTTCTGGAAGAATTTAAAGAAACAATCCGAGTTCTAGGGCTGTACCTCCATCACAGTATCGAGTATGTAAATCCACTTGGTGAAACTGAAACGGACCGTCGTCACTCGGAGCCCTTTAGGCGAATTGTGAGTGAGAATAAAAGAATTTTTTTGCAGGAGCGTCAAGGAACGTCCTCGAGCTCCTACCTACGAGAAGATGCTCAAGGTCAAGGATAGTGACTTGACCAATTTGATCAAAAAGAAAAAAGGCAAATTTATCAAGCGCTACCGCCCGTGGAACCTGCACCGGTCACTCCTGAACATTGGCCAAATTTTGTTAGGACAACAAGCTCATCGTCACTGGCTGACAAGGCAAGCGGGGTCGTCATCTCTGCACTAGATGAGTACCGTAATGAGATCAACCGTCAACTTGGAGACACGTCCATCTATGAAAGGGTCAGTCGCAAAATGTACAAAAGAGAAATGGCCCGAATCCGACTGCTAGCAGGTCGATTTGATGACGATGACCGAAAAAGGCTTCCCATCAAGCTCAGAGACCTTCTACCATCTCCACGACGTTGTAAACCAGCAAGCTTCACAATCATGTGGAAGCTGCACAAGGATCCTCTTCCAGAAACTGGAATAGTCCCCGGAAGCCCCATCTGTTCCACCAATCGCACAACGACAAGAGGTATAACCAAAGTGTTTAATATTTATCTAAAGGAAATTCAGTCTCACTTCACAGAGCTCATTCTAGACTCTAAGCATTTGCATATTCTGCTCCAGTCGTTAGATTAGATCGCAGGGGTAAATACTTTATGGCCAAAGCAGACATCAAGTTTATGCACACTATTCTTGATCATGACGATGTCAAGGAGGCGGTCCTTTATTTCTTTTCCATTTATACAAAAAACCAATTTCACTTTCCTTTTTTACCGTGAGCACATTGAACTTCTTCGCATGGTCCTCATGGACAATTTCCTTACAGTAGGCTCCAAAAAAGACTGCATTTGTTACTACCAGCAAAAGGTCGGACTTTTTATGGGCTGTTCCTCTTCAGCATATCTGGCTAATTTTACAGTAAAGTATCCTATTCAAAATGGATTAGATGACATTTCCCCTCTGACCTTGGCTCCTAGATGCAAGATCGTCTTTCAGGTGCGACTCCTTGATGACGTTTTCATGATTATTCGGGATGAAATCAGCACAAGGTCAAACGACAGTCCCCTTGTTCATCAACTTTCACGCCTTGTTGTCTACTCTGAAAAAGATACAGCTGACCAAATTACTTCCGGCATCGGAGACCCAAATGAACAGATTCTGTCCTCACTAGAGTTTTTTCTCAGTCAGTTATTTCTTACGAGTTCACTCAATCTGTTTATTGAAATTAGTCCCACTCGCCTTCAGTACTTGAACTCTGCATTGGCCTTAAGAAAGATAATATTATTTACACCATGCTTCACATTAAAGAAGAATCAAAGATCCGTCCACTTCATTTTAAATCACATCACCCTTTTCGCCTTCTGAAATCGTTGGTCTATGCTAGGGGGATCAGAATCATTCGATGCACTTCTAGTTTCAAAATATTTACGAAGAATGCAGACTGAATTTTTATATGCTGGTTATCTTGTGTCAAACTTAAAATCAATTAAGGAGAAATTACTTGAATTTGACCGACAAAAACTCCTCATTCCAAAATCAAACGAGATGCAAAGTATGCTTCTACGCTAGCTCGAACCACCACTCTTCAAGAAAATGTACAATCTAAAGAAATTCCTCTCGAGTTGACCAATTACAAAATTCCGCGTCCCCTTTCATATCTAGTCAACACAATCTACAATGTCACCACGTATCACAAGACATTACCTGGTATTTCTAAATCCTTCGAGACCATCATCAAAGAAAGGGGAGAACGACTTGTTAGAATGCCCAACATCCACATTCATGACCTGAACATTGTGTCCTCACTCCGTGAGAATGTCAAGCAAGGTAACGTGTACAGAACCATCCAGAAAAACCTCATGTTTCTCAAGGAAGAAAAAGATGTGATTGAGAAGGCTTTAAAAAGCTACAATTCCAACTTGTCTCATTAACTTTAATATGCGCATTTTATTGAATTAAATGAATTCAAATTGTCAATCTTAATACGGGCCTTTTGATGTGTACATTGAATACCATGTTTGTTTCTAAATAATAAAGTCTATGGATTTTAAACAAATTTTGTAAATTTTGACGTTTTAAATAATTGAATTTGTTGTCAAATGCACGGCACTGGAAAATTAGACTACGAAATTTATTAGTGTAGGATGCAGCTTAGTCACATTTGAAGTCAAGGCAACGAAATTTATTAGACTAGGATGCATTTTAGTCACGTTAAAGGTCAAGGCTACAAAAATAATTAGTCTAGAAGGCTGTTTAATCATGCTAAAGGTCAAGGCCACAAAATTTATTAGTCTAGCATTTGAATCAGATTAGAAATCAATCCTACGGTAATTCTTGCTTTAGGATTCATAAGAGTCACCTTTGTATTTCGGTAGCATATCGATTGCCAAAATTTTCATGAAATATTTGGTTGTCTGTCTTGTTATTTTCGAAATGGTAGTGCCTCATGGTATTGATATTATTTAAATTCTTTTCATTATCATCAATATTCACAATAATTTTAAGATGGTGAATTACGCTCATTTTCAAGCTTAATTATCCACGCGCATGCTCAACTCTTCTATATATTCGTTTGTCACGACGTTTGTGGCGTCAGTTTGATGGAAAACGCCGAGGAAGAAACACTTTCTAGATTGTGTCCGGGATATAAATGCAAGACGACGTCGGACCAGTAACAAACATATCACAATATCGGTGCAGTGATACAGTGAAAGTAATTTAGTAAGTCGTTAATATAATATATAAATTTATTGTGATTGTATGACCATTTTGATTTCTACGCACGGAAACTGAATTTGTATACTTCTTGGATTCCGTCCGTGGTCAGCGACTTATTCAACTGTGCACCCACCCACATACCCCTATACCCCCGTGGCTCTAAACTTTTTTTGTGTTGTCATGGAGATTTGACACTTGGTGGAGACATGCCTGTAAAGGTCCCTCGTCGATTCAATGTGACGCCCGATTAATCGAATAACAACCATAACCATGGCAGCTATAAAAGTCACATTTTCACTGCTTTTTTGAACTCAAGGGTCCAGAAACTTTTTGTCCCTTAAGGTAGGCACTTGGGACTTTCAGGGATGATTCAGTCGCCCCCTGTGAATGTTTTGAACTTGACGCCCTGGAAATTGGATAACGGTATCACTAAAAATTAAATTAAATGTAGACGAGGTCGTGAATTCACATCCTCCGACTTTTCGAAGAGCAGAAACTTTTTGTCCCTTAACGTAGAGACTTGAGGTTTCAGGAGCCCTTCTTGGACCCATTGAAGTTGACGCCCGGAAAATTTGATTCCGAAAACATTCAACTATAATTAGAAAATCATGAATTTCAGGCAAAATCGCTGGAAAACCAGGGTATATCGACCAGAAACTTTTTGTGCTTTAACCAAGGGACCTGAAATTTTTTGAGGTCATTCAGTGACCTCCAGTCGACCCAATTCAAATACGAATTTCAAAAAATTGACAAGTAAATCAATCTCAGGGTCACCCAACATGTTAAAATCATTATGATCTTATCAAGGGCTCAGTCTCACCAATGACGGTATTACACGAAGCTCTGGGTATTGAAGTATTTGTTCATTGAACGCTCTGAATTGATACAAAATCAGAAGATTAATTTTATTGAAAATAATAATCGCATTAGTGAGAAGCAATTACATTTTCAGGAAATCCTACATGGTAGAATTTAAAATGAAATTCACAAATAGAGTCTCGAAAGTTACCTCGAATAGAGATCATCTTCCAAAACGACTCTACAAGTAAACCCCAATTATCAATTCACACCAACGAGGAAGGTGACAATCAATTACGATACTAATCATTCCAAACATTTTTCGCCATTATGGCATCGTCAGTGGACTCACGCTTGGGTATAATGAAAAGAAATTAAATAGTGCATACAGAATCACTGAAAAACAAAATTTCAAGAACGATTGATAAGGAAAATTTAATAAGAAATGAATGGATGTAGGAGTGTTTAATTATTTTGTTTTGTGAAAACAGTGTCAACTGATTGCTTGGTAGACGTTTCAATATTCTCAGTAAAAATAGAAATTGAACTATTTTAAATGATGGAAATTGTAAGTTACAAGTTGAGTTAATCATTTGTCCTTTACATGTAGGATTATATATGAATGACATTTATAAACAGAAAAGTTTTTCGAAATGGCATTGATGCAGAGCTAATTATTATATAGTTGGTGTATTTCTATAGCGACTGGAGGCACATGACTTCAAGTAGCGCAAGAGTGTAGCTCCGGACCTTGATATCCGGATTAATTGGAGCCAATTATCGCAATTGAATCGGCTTGATGAACAAACTGGAGC
>JAQHQX010000489.1:0-12684 GCA_034694425.1 Arrhopalites sp. Gr-Col-00791
TCATTATATTTTAAGAGTAAAATCAATCTTTCTGAGATTGGTCTGACTGAAGGTTAATATATATACTTGCATATAATGTATACAAAAATGTTTTATAAGTACAAATATGTATAAGTTATAAAACAACATAATTTCTCATTTGTTTTTGGTGACTGAAGTGTTGCGAGGTTCTGGATCATCAAAAAGGTTTGAGATTCGGATTAAGGCAGACAGTAAAGATATGTGGGTGCGAGCGATTAAAAAGTTGCTTTTGGAACAACTAGAATCTCTTCATGTTACTAATGTAACGAACAGCTTTTTGGTGGCTTCGTACCTAACACACTAGTGTGTTCAAGGAATATGTGGTATCATCCAGAGTGCGGGTTCAGCTACTGGTTCGGATCAGGTACTAATCTTGATGCGTGGCTATGCATGTGACTGTGTGTGTGTGTGTACTTTGAATGAAAAATTTGTATTTTAGTCAATAATGAGTACTGGACTCTTTATTCCGTGACAACTGAATTTTACACTAAATTTACATTGTCGAATTGTTTGCTTATATACCAAACAGGCCTCCGGGCGAGCCCTTCTTGAAAAAAAACCAACTGACGGCTGGTTTTAGAGAGGTGCAAGTCTCGAAAAAATTGCGCGTCAGAGACCCAATATTTTTTGTCAGCAATCGAAATTATGATTTCAATGCACATGACCTCTATTCAAAGTTCTTATGGTGTTGTGCTGGACTATAAACTTAATTAGTCATAGAGTTAAACACGCTTGAAAATTTTTGATGGAACACAAAAAATTTTCGTACTAAGTACCAAGATGTGGCTTAAGCCACATTGCATACGTTACACGAACTATTAACTACGTTGTTTATCAACATCAAGAATACTGTTGTTGAAAATTTTCTCCAGACTACAACATTGATTTTAACACTATATTAGAACAAATAATTTCATGGTTGGTAAATACCTACCTTCGTCTTTATTTAAAAGAATATCAGATAAGGGTCTACTTCTCCAAAACAAACCAACACCAACTGGATAATCCTTACCCACAGGAATCTCATGTTCACCTGAAACTGCGGATTCACATTCACTGAATTTCATGTCTGCACGTTCAATATTCTCTCCAACTATCACTGCATACCAATAACCATTAATACTAGTACTTTTCATTTTAACATTAATTAAATGACATATCATAATCATAAGCCCGGTTTTTCCATCAAACAATATAATTTTAAAATTTCTAAGTGTTATCGGTGCATCATTACTTTGAACTTTGCATGTTTTTTTTAACTCAAAAAAAACTCTGTTAACATTGTTGCATTGTTGGAGTCAGTGTTTAATTCAATCGACAGTTTTTGTATGGTAGTGGTGGAGTTTGTTTCGCTGCGCATGTTGACGATTCTACATTCCCACTGACTGCTTGTGGTCCAATTAATCTGAAATGTATATTAATATTAAATTAATAAAAATGAGAAATATGTCTGTGGGGACATTACAGTACAAAAAGGAATCGTAATAATTACTATTATTTCAATAATTCAAATGGGGGAACAAAATAACAAAAATTTGAATTGAAATGCAATTTAGAAAATTCGAGTTTTTGAAAAATTTGAATTTTTCGAAATTTTGAAATTGACAACAGTCAATCTCTACGGACATGCAGAGAAAAAATGTTTATATTATATATACAATTACTATCATTTCGTTACTGAGTACTCACAAGAAGGATAGACACAGGAGCTTGAAACCAAATAATTTGGTGTCCCTCATTAAGGAGCTAGAATCAATAAATATGAAACAATTTAATTTAACCACTCTGCTTTTTAGAAATGGCTAAATCGAATTTATTTTTACCTTTGTAGTGTTGAACTGACGTAAACGGAGTATGTAGTAGATTCAAAGCAGTTGTCTGTAATAACAGTCCACGTTTAAGTTGGTGACACGTGGGCTGCCGAGTACATGGTGAGATCCGTCAGTACTTTGTTGGTTATCTGATGACAAGTCTACTGACAGGACTAATTTTAATGAGAACTCTTGTAGGAGGAGTATTCGGAAACCTCTTAATGCTCCGTTTCCTCTCATATCTGGCACGTGAACAATATCTATGGAAGCAGATATCAGGGCTAAAGCAACATTTTTGTAGCTCTCGACCATCAGCTATGGTCACCATCATATTCTCCGATAAAAAGAAATTACATCTGAAAATAACTATGAAGTTCAATAAACTGTTTGTCATCACTTCCGGGATTGTCCGTATTGATTTCGGAAATTAGAACTCTACAATTTCCTTAAGGTGATCGTGGTTCGCCATTCTTAGCAATTAAGTATGGTATATGCCTGTTATCGGTACTTGTATCTACAAGCAGCGAAAACGGCTGACCTGATGAAACAAGAAATGAAAGTAACTTTCGATGAAACTCATCAGAAATTATTTTCATTCTTTCTGTTGCCGATTTGGCATGGTGATGATGTGTTCCTACATTATCGCCTAAGGATTTCATCGTGTCCATTATTATCTGATGTCCTTCAAATGACATGTCAGCCAATATCAATAGTCATAGACTATTGTGATTACCTGATATTCTTCTACAGTTTATGCGTTCGAAATCTCGTAAACAAAATGTAATGCATCAACGTGGAGTGGACTATTTTCATGGTTCTTAATTTGTTCTAAATATCTTTCAGGTCTTTTTGACCAAAACCCCTGCGGAGTCGTTATTTGTTGTTTATACCTAACATCTACTCTCCAACCTTCGTCAAAAAAACTATTACACACATTACACGACAGGTAACACTTATTGATTACGATGTCCAACCATTTGCTGAATAGATCACTTATCAAGAATTTTCCCCTGATCAGCAATTTGAGGTTTACATTTTTCTAGCCACTCGGGCAAGAAAATATGTTGTACCATGGTACCACTAGAGTACCAACAGATCGAACGGTGGTTTTTGTTTACTTTTATTTCCATCTCGTCTGTTGCAAATGTCGACTCCGTAGTTGTCCTTCTTGCACGTTTTGGCTGACGTTGACCGTCTTCAATTGTTGTGTGAAAACTTTCCTCGTCTACATCTCGATATCTGCGTGGGTATGTCATCCAGGGTCGGGGAACAACTGGTTTCGGATTCCCCAATGGAAACGAGTCCGTCAAGGCCAATGATGTTCTGTATTGACGTCGAATTCTAGCATTTGTCATATCCAGTTTTTCTGATCCGAGAACAAACTGGTGCACTCTATTTGTAAGGTTTCAATAAGTAATTGGGAATTTCAATAGTTAATCGCCAATTTGAGAAAATTAAGTGCCCAGTCATAGTCAAATGAATAAAGGCATTAAGACACCATTATTCGTGTACGCCACGAAATTTTAGTTCAGTCAAGGAAACGACTGGACTTGTTTAGTTTCACAAAATACATGCCTACAAGAGTTTCGAATTAACTAGTTAGGACATAAAACATGTGAATATTATGCAACCAACGCTCAACCGTCGAGTGTAAGTAATAAAAGGATTGAAATTTCGGGTTTTTACCATTTCAATTAATGGGTGCATAATGTATTTTATAGTCTCGTAGAAGGGGACTTGAAGGAAAGCTCTTAAGCTTCTACGAGTAGGAATTCACGCCGCCATAGGTAACTGAATTTCGACAGTCAATAATTAGAAATGAAAAGTTCCAATAGAAATTGGGAATCTTTAAAAATAAGACTTTCGCCAAATTCGAGGAAAAAGATAGCCATTCTACCATACAATTCTATGAGCGCCATAATACGTGCTAGACGGAGTCAGAGGAAACATTATTCGTGTATGTATTATTCCAGGTCTAAAACACAGAAAATTATTTAGACTAGCTCAATCAATGAATAGTGCCGGAACAGAATTTATGAGAAAAATTAGTAGGCAAGTATGAACCATGCAAAATGTTATTTTTTTTGATTATTGAATTTCAATTATGATTCAACCATATGAGAATTATGAATTAAGGCGATAGGTATACGTTGAATATGAAAACAAAGGGTATAGTGTTCAAGTCACCTGTTAAAACAAGATTTTTTTTTTTCAATATTTAATAATAACGTTTATTTAGTCTGATAATAATACTTGTACTTAAGAATTCTGTTTATTATTGAAAGGGTGATTTTTTAATTAATACCAACAGAGAAAGAATTCGCATTTAAACAAATGACAATTCTTTCTACTATTTAGTAATTGAGTTCCGTTCAATTGGATATCTCAATAGGGAATTTGAGTACTCCTTCAGAGTCTCCTTAAATCTATAAAATGATTAAATCAATGGATTCTGTTCCCCTTTAATTGTAAAGTCGAAACCATCAGTGGTTTCTAAAGGAGCCAGCACAGAAAGAATTCTCATTTAAGAATGGCAATTCTTTTTGCTGCTGCTAACTTGAGTTCCAATCGATTGGACACTTCAAGTGAGATTCGAGTAACTCTGACAAGTTTCATACGAATACTAGCTTACAATAGACTATTTTCTACAATATATAAATTTTCTTAATATATGTATTTTATATAGAATCATGAGTTGAGTCCAAAGGCACAGCTCATGTCATTAGTAAACCAGTTTGAGTTGACATCCAAAATGTCAACTCTTAATTGATCAAGTACAACTTATTTATTGTAATTTTATCATGCGGTTCTTGACACTATTGTTAAAGGGTCCTGTGACTTTAATAAATGTGCCTATGAAATCACAGTTCATGATAATTTGCTCTTATTCTCCATCGACAACGAGAAGATAAAACTGAGACAATGATACAGGAGAGTCTGTTGTCGGTTTTGTCTCACATGTTTTCGTCAATTCGATAAATTGCACGTTAGCGATGCCAGGTCTAGCGTAGTTGAGTTTGATTTCAGATAACACAACCCTACAAGAAGGCTCCCAGTCATACACAGGATCTGAAGTTGCCACCATCTGGTCTACAGTTCTAAATCAGGCAATATGTCCGCAATTTTATAACTAATTCAATAGCTAACAAAAAATTCAACGATGTTGCAATCCATGTCGTGATTTCAAACTAGCAGTTTTACTAAATTATAAGTATGAGTCTGTTCAGTACTAGAGACCGCCCGCCACACAGTACATTAAACTGTGCAGCCGACTGGGTTTTTTCGATAATTCGAAATTACTTTCGAATTATTTGCACAAAGCAAAGCAATAAATTGCCCGTCTACCTCTTGTCGTAAAATGAGACTTTCTCTGATTTACGATCAGCTCTGGAAAAGAACCATTTGTTGACCGCACATTCCACCCAATATTCCGAACACGCTTTACAATAGTCATTCAAATCAAAGATTTAGAAATATGCTAAAGTCTGAAAATAGTAATACTTGACGAGCTGTATTCTACTCAACCAGCGTAATGTTGAACAGTTTCAATGCGAACGTGTAATGTAACTATGAATACGTATGAACAAAAGTGGTTCTGTTGAACAGAACGAAAACTTCGAAAATATAACTTTAGCAGTATGTCTACTTTAGTAAAAAAGATAAAAGAGACAAAGTTGAAATTAAAGTATTTGAATAGAGAATATATGCTGTACTCACCGAATGATGATGTAAGTTATTACAGCCAGGTACAGCCCACAAAAAATATCCAAGCCCATCTTTGTTGAATTTGACTCAACAGCTACTAAGGTGTGACGTTTGCGAAGATAAATATTTCCACTTGTATTTATTTTACGTAAAAGAATTCAAAGTGAATCATACGTTAAAAGAACGCAAGTTCAAACTACGTAGTGAAGCCAAACCCTCTAAGACTTTAAAGGGTGGACGGAAATAAAACTTTAAAAAGTTGACCATCCAAATCGACCTGCCTCTGTGTACTTAGGTTTTTTGTAGTTGCATGAAGCCACGGAGAGAAAGAACAGAACCTTGGAAAAATGTTACGGTGAGTACATGGAAATTCACCACTTACTACTGATCAATTCGTAAAGCACGATTTCCTATGACATACGTTTAGTTGAGAAACTTATTCTGTATCTGATGATCAAGATACGGACAAATAAGTCCATGCATATAAATTTAAACTGACCTGATGTAGACTTAGGAGCAAACGGGGAAAGTGCGTCTAAGGCATCCTCTAAGAACAATGGTTCGCCAGTACAATCATTTGCACTGCCAGGTGTCGGCTTTCCATATGGAAAACACTCAGGGTTAAAGGGTAAAATTATCCTGGCAGCATCGGTTGAGACTGAAGTCCATTCCACTCGGTTGGATACAATCCCTGTCCCTCAGTAGATTTCGCTTGCTCCGAGTTACGTGCCGACTTTGTGGCCAAATCCTATCGAAGTAACTGCAAGCATTTGTGGCCGTCTTCCTGCCAAATACCACCATGTCTTGAGCGGCTGAGATAATTTTGTCTTTTTGGATCATTCGTCAGTTTAAGCTCTTGATATTCTCCGTCCACAATGGATAGTGTCAAGTCGGTAGACACAAAATAATACGTTGAAACCAACTTGCCCTTATATTAATACTCGTTCACTCTGATTCGACTTACCGTGGAGAAAAGTTGTGGAAGCATCGTAGACAAAAATGATTGAGTATGGACTGTCATCTCTTTGCGGTAAAATGTTTATGCCCTCAGGAATTTTGTAAACACTTGGGATGTCTGCGCGCCATTTAGATCCAAATTGGGTACTTTCGAATTACCAAGGACCAAAAAAGAACTTCCAGTACAATAATTTTGAAATGGGTAGCCCTTTGAACCTTAACCCAGGGGAGTTGCTTCACATCTCCTACAACTTGTTGAATATCACAGCTGGAATAACCTTCTAATTTAGAAGCGAACAGTTCAAGGTCTGTCAAGGACACTGGTGTTGGCTTTATGTACAGCTGCAACAACTGAACTCTTTCAGTTTGCTTCGGTATTCCAACATGTAAGATGAAATTAAATCGCCTTCGGACTGGCTCCAGAATTTTCAGGGAAAGTTAGTCGCCAAAATAGTGATGACTTTTTCTTTGACAATGTTCATCATTATTTGGAACTCACGAACCATAGACGCTGGCTCCAAAGAATTTCAGCAGAGTTGGATACCGGAAAATTATAACTGCGTCGGAACCGAAGGCATCGGCACCGCAATAATGGAAGTGGTCATTTGTTGATTCAACGGAATGAGTGTGAACTCTTTGTTGTTGTCGATTACGTCTAGCAATAACTTCTGGATCGTCTGAAAACGTGTATTGGGGAATGCCTTGATTTCTTAGAGTACGGGATCCTCTAGACATAACCTAGCAATGATTCTCTTTTAGAAATTTTTAGTTTCACAGGAGGTATGAAATCCAACTGTGCACACTGTTATCCCAGTGTTATGGACAGTGAATATTTCGTACTATGTAAGTATGAAACTAATGAATCCTGTTTAGAGATATGTTTATGGATAATATGAATTTTTACTATGATTCTTGTCCATATTTCTTATTGACTATTCAATGAGAGCTTGATAATATTAGATTTCTAACTTGCACAAGTTCTATTCCTTGGCCAAATGAATAAGATTTAGACGTTTGGTAGAAAAGTAAAATTATAAAGTGAAATATGCGATTATTATGATACAATATGCTTATGCAAAATAATAAGAGAATAAGGTAAGGTAACTTATCTGGATTTAGAGTTGGAGTAAGTGGAACTGGTAAGGGAACGAACCCGGTGTGTAAAAGCGAGTAGGAGTCACGATAAACAAGTACACAGCACACAATCAATTAAGATCTTCTAGATAAGTTTATTGAGGGAATATTATTATTACCTTCTCTGTTTACAATTTCCCAGCAATGTAAATTTTCTTCTTGGTATAGATTTCGGTGAAGGATAGTTGGATAAGGTTGGAAATGGTTATTTGTCCTTCGTTGTCTCACTGGGATGGTGATGACTGAAGATTCAGATTCATAATCGGATTCTCCAGATGACATGAAAATAGGTATGAATATTTCGTCGCCTACTGTGGTTAAATTTGGGATTTTTATAAATTTCAAATAAATTTGGGTAACCAAATTCTGGATATCCAGGTTGATTCAGATTCGCTGTGATCAGCTACGAGTAAGTAAGTGATTCCTGCTAATGGATCTGATACTGAAATATGGACTTGGAATTTTTCTCCAACTGGAATTAATTCTAGTTTTTCTACTCTAACCCTAGTGGGAATGTTTGTTATATCTAAATTAATTGTCGTGCACTGCCCAAATATAAAGTCGACTATTTATATTTGAACTGGCAACGAAATGAACAGAGAAAATTGAGTTTTGAGAAGCTTGACTCCGACCAGGCCTTGTCTAAACTGTATGAATGTAAAACTGTACTAGGATCAAAGTTGAGACACAATTGGAAATGAGTTTCAAGTTTTGAAAAGAAATACAATTTTATTCAATCAGAAAAGGTATTTGAATGTGTCCTTAGAGGACACGTCCATTTGCAAGATGGAGATGGAGGGAGACCAACTGTATGCGGACAAGTTGGAATTGTGACTGTCAAGAATCTCTCCGTTTGGCTGAGTTCTTGTGAATATATAGTATTCATACAAATATGTATTGACTAAATAATAGAGACCAGTATTCTAAATCGAGTCACCAATGTTACCAATCTTTTGCTGATTCCTTTGTCTTTGTTACCTGACTACTTTTGTTAATTTAATAGTCAGATTGCTATCTTGACTACTTGATGTCACAAACAAGGAGGACAAGTCAACGTAGCGAGAATGGGAAAGGACGATCAGGTTGTCAACTTGTTTGTATACTTTATTTTCAGCTTATTCTTATTCTAGTTGTAATTGTTTCATTGTCTCCCGAACTGTACCAGGTTGACTCTGATAAAGCCCGATTAACAATGATACAGGAGTTTTTGTAATTCTCAAATAAACTTAAATAGCCAGAAATAAACTTGGTGAATGTTAAAGGTCTACTCCCACTGGAATATTTAGATACAAAAATGAATACTCCTCACAAAGTCCAGCACTTTGTGAGGAGGGCGTCTAATGAATAAGAAGCAGATGTGAGTTCATCTCAACTGCCAGATATTGAGCATTTATTAAATGGTTTGGCTTTGTTTTATAGAATATACTAAATATGTGGTTACAGTGTATGGAATAATACAAGTGGCTTTAAATGTGGAATAGCATGAGACATGTGGTCTCGGATTAAGGTCTGGGAAAGACGTAGTGACAGAGGATTATTCTCTCTGACTCTCAGTCAATCGGGGCAACAACAATGTTTCAATGGAAATGGTTGGGCAAGTGTGAAACGTTCCAGTAATGTTCTACGTTTGTTGACCCACAAGTCATTATTTTTATGGATCTTGTTTCCTTGGCAAGGAGTGGTAATTGGCATATGAATTAAATTTCGCCAATTTCCATTCCTGAACATTAATAGTTTCTCCTAATTTAGGAAGATTTGGAATAGAGGAGATTGTGAAAAGGAAACGGGCGTTACCATCTTCAAGGAGAAATTGACGTAGTATGGACATCGGTGAATCCAAATGGGTGGGTTGAGAACGGTCCAATTGATCCGGTGAGGTGATTCAATAAAATCCGGTTCAATCTGGTTCAATCTGGCTGGTCCGGTTGATTCTGTCCGATGATGGGTTCACTCGGAATATCCCGGTTAAGCCCCCAATGTAACGGTTGACTATTGTAGGCTACCGTACCTAACACATTGTCCAGGGTGTGTTTAAGAACTTTTTCGTCTAGGGTGGGGTGCTTGGATTAGTACAGTCCGGAGACTATGTGTCTGTGTGTGTGAGTTGATATGTATGTATTGTGACTCGAATGTAAACTCCAACAATGTCAGGAATAATCAATTGTTTAATTGTTTGTTCAAAGACAAGTAATTTTACACTAATTTTACAAAGATCGAATTTTTCCTTATGTACTGAATTATTTCGTCATCTTATTTTAATCGTATTCAAAACAACTAATTTTATTGTTTTGACTACATGGTAATATTTATATATAATAAAATATTTATGGTGACAGTAGCGAATTTAGAAATGGAAGAAATATTTGTAATTTCCTTACTGTCATAATTTTATTATCAATTTGCAAGATTATTTATTAATTTTTGTTGATATCATTATACAGTAATCTATTGACATGACGGGTGTCATGATTCATGTGTTTGTGAATACAGTTAATGTTGCCAAACAAGTAGGGGTTCACGCGATAGATTTTACAATAATACATTTGGAACATCTACACTTTACTGACCATTAACAATATTCAAGTTTTTTGATGCCAATATACGTATTTTAGGTTAGAATGAAAGTATCCAGTGGTTTCAGGTGCCGCTCATGCCCAGAAACGCCCGGCGAATAAAAAACTGCCGACTGTAAAATAATGACATTTTGATGTGATTCCAAGGTGATGGCGTGTTATATTTAATTTAAGATAAACAAAAATGTAAATTAATGTACAAAAAGGGAAATGCAAATTGCGTCTGCATCTAGCTCCCTCGCTTCGCTCGCTCCAACATAAACCAAAATATCAATCAAATTAAACACACACGATCACCTTGGAATTACATCAAAAGTCCAAAATGTCATTATTTTACAGTCGGCGGTTTTTTATCCGCCGGGCGTTTCTGGGCATTAGCGGCACCTGAAACCACTTGATACTTTCATTTTAACCTAGAATACATATTTTGGCATCAAAAAACTTGAATATTGTTAATGGTCAGTAAAGTGTAGATATACCAGCTAGTTTGTCACATAATTCGCTGATCTTGGCTGAGGTAAGAGTGTTCTTAGCGTCAATGTATGTTTCAAAAGACAAAATATTGTCACCCAAAGTACTGTCTTTAGTTTTTGTTGTTGGTCTACTGAAACTTAATTCTGACAATAGTGATACAAAATCTGATGATGACTTTTTTGCAAGGTTTTTGCAATTTTAGTAGGTGCAGGATGTTCAGGAAATCTTTTTTCATCTAACAAAATACATTGTTTAATGTAAAAAACACCGCAAGTACATGCTTGCACTCTCCTCTTGTGCCTGCCACGCAGTCGCAATGGGTCCATTTGATAGCATTGTCATGACTCAAATCCAATGCAATCGTAACAGAGTAGATATTTTTTTTCATTGATGCCTTGACGAGACATTTAAAAAAAGTGTATTTTCACTTATAGCAGATGTGCATTGAAGTATATGTCTTTCTACCACAAATATTGATGCAAGTCTCACTATTTTTTTACTGACAAAGAGTCGTTCGTATACTGACTCCCTGAGATCTACTAGATCGATTTGATCAGTCCAGCCTGAAATTGGCAATCCATCTGAGTCCATAAGTATTTGCTCTAGTAATAAAAACATTTGAATAATATACGTATTTACATTACATACTCAACGAGAATTCCGTGAAGAGACTGCTATAAAAAGTGACACGAGTACCTTCTTCTTCTTCCTGCGTACAAAGCGTCTGATGACATGATGGGCAACTCCAATCTACGTTTTCCTCTTCAAGTCTGTCGAACTCTTCGGTTGGGAGATGAACACACTCGCCATGAAACCAGTCTTGACAAGTGTCACATTGTAGCATGGGACGGGCAGGATCATTGGGTTGACGACACACACAAAATAAAGTGACTAATTCTTGTTTACGAGACATAATTTAGTGTTTTGATATAAAGTACACAGTTGGTACCACACAGACACTTAAAATGAGATGCACAATTTGTCTTCAAGTTTCAAGTCCATTCTCTAAACGTTCCTTTCACAGTCTACCTACAAGTAGACTTTCAATTCTAGAAAAGTGAACAACTTTTATATTTAGTGAAACTGGAAAAAATATGACAAGTGACGACAAAAAAAAATATATGTGTAGTGATCATTTTGTTGCCGAATCATTCACTAGCACAAACAAACCGAGAAAATTAAAAGGAGGTAATTGAAGTCAAAAATCTTGTCAAAAATAAAAATTTAAAATGAGATTTCATTTTAACTTGAATATTGTTAATGGTCAGTAAAGTGTAGATATACCGTATAATGATTCATTTTCAATCATTTTCAAGTTTAATGTCATCCTCTTGGAAAATACATTTTTGTATTTCTACATATGTATTATATTGTAAAGGAGACGTTGTTTGCTATCGCAAACGACGTTGAAAGGAAGAGTATTGCGTAATAGAGTGAGTAAGAGTAGGGAGAGATTATCTCCGCTTACTCATTGCTACAAAGAGTTGTATTACTAATGTGTAAAACTTACATGATAGTAGTTAAATTTGATTGTTATGTTTATGTCTTATTTATTCTAAGGACAACTTGACCAGAGTCATCATTAATTTGAATGGCTGTGGTCAATTGTCCTGATAGAATGATTTACAATAGTGATGGTGGTTATGCTAATTATTTGAACATTGAAAACCTATCGTTGTCAATGTATAGTGTGCTACTATGTAATTGTATGTAGGATTTTAAAGCTACCTTTGTTACAATATCACTTAGAGCATAGAAATGTTTATTGTAATATTTAGTAAAAGTTGCTGACTACAAATGATCTCGTCAATTATAGATAACTACACGAAAATACAGTATGTAGACGGAAGAAATTGTAAAATTGGGCCTTTAAAAAAAATAAATATTAAAATTTTTTTGATTTTAAATTGTCTATGACTATATGAGACAATTCACGGCAAAAGGGAGTATAAGTCTTTTTTAAACTCTATGGGGAATTGCGTTTGATTAGCACGTGCGGTCCATAGATT
>JAQHQX010000490.1:0-12679 GCA_034694425.1 Arrhopalites sp. Gr-Col-00791
TAGCCACTGAGGCTGCTAGTAAGGCTCTGTGCGGCTTCTAAACTAAGAATTGCGGATCATTTTGGTTTGGGAAGAGAGTACTTGCCCTGCGAGCGAATCGAGCGAAGGGACATTTGTTCTGCTCGCTTGATGAACTCAAATGATAAAACTAATAATTTATAATTGATTCCGATAATGCAGAGAACCCCGTAAAAAGGATGAGATATTCCATACAAGAATGGTTCATCGTCACACTTCCCAACGTTATGCTTGTTGGTATCACACTGGTACACCCTATGCTTTACTTATACGACCCGACCTCCCCACAATACATCCTTTGGGCTCTACCTCCGTCTTTCCAAACTGAAAAGTGGTTGGCAATTCTCGTGGTTTACGAGACATGGACCTTTTTTTACATTGTCAGCTTCGCTTACTATGGAGTTTATATAATGACCACCTTCATGGAAAATACTCAGCAAACTCTGATCTCAAGGCTACAGTTGCTCAAGTAAGTACAATTTGAAATTGAGTGATATTAGAATGTGAACACAATGTTTAATAAAGGAACAAATTGAAACCTCATTTTCTATGAATTATGTAAACGTTGTCTAGATCTGGAAAATTTCCTATAACCCGGATCGTGAAAGAATGTCACTATTCAAGACACATGGAACTTCAACTAAAACTATTCAACTTAGTTTTCTCTTATTACATTGTCGCACTTAAATTGTTGCTCATCATCCTCTCGGTCTCTTACATATTCTTTGGAGTTTTCCTCTTTCAAACTCAAACGCTTCTCTCATTGATGTTCATGGGAAGTGGATCGGAGGCCATTGGCATTTTTATCGTCATGTTCGACAAAGCTTTTCGATTACCCGGTCTGATTCAAGAGCTCAAATTGGAATTGTTGGTCGTGTCTCAGACGATTCAAGTGAAGGATTATCGGGATTACATCAAGAGGTGGGTAAGTTCTGTGGCCGATGTGGGGATCAAAGTTGGTGACTTCCACACTCTTGAGAGAATATCCACGCCCACATTCATCGACTTTGTCACGAATCAAGTGACGAGTCTACTCATCACATTTCGTGGATGAGTTTCAAAAATGGAATTCTAGTATGAGGCTTACATGGATTATCGGTTCGATTTTACAAGAAGGAATGAGGAGGAGGAGCTAAGAAATTTTGAATTTTTCTCGCAAATTAAGTGCACCAGTCAAATAAGCACCAGTCTAATAAGCACCAGTCTAATATGCACCACTTTATTTGCACCAGTCTAATTTGCACCAGTTTATTTGACTGAACAAATTAATGAGCAGTAACTACGGTAACATAATTGTTATCAATTTTCTCTGCAATTTTCATCCAAAAAAGTAATGCCTCTGAAACCGGATTTTGTTGCGACTCCCGGAAGTTTCACCATGTACGACATGGGGGCTTACCTGGGACCTGGAACGAGTGAGGAAGAAATCAGTCAGCAAGACCATCGTGCTATTGAATTTCTTCAACATTTTCACGTTCTCCCCACAGTGAAAACCAACAATTATTGTAAGTGTGGAACTCGCTTCAAGGTCCTCAAGGACTCAAGACATAATGTCTTGAAATTTAGGTGGACCTATCCGAATGTCCACTTTGCAAATTTCAACTGTTTTTTTTATTCATCATAATTTTGAACTTGTTCCAGAAATACTCAAAATCTTCTTTTGGAATAATCATTGCAGTTTGTTCTAATGAAAGTTTCTCCAGAATAAAATGGTCATTCACGAACTCAGTGCAAACTGTAGTTGTATTCAATAAAATCATATGACTACGGACATACTGCTGACAACTGTTGGTTTTGTAACATGCACTTTGTGCTACGTCATTTATACTCATGTTGTATGTAGACATCCCAAATATACTTGTGCAATGTTTTTCACAAACCTCATAATTGATGCTTGCTAAATCATGCAATCGCTGTGTAAACTTGGTTTGACTCGCAGAAAACCATTTCAACATCGACCATTCTGTTAATTTCCTGTTAGGTTCACGATCAGTTTTGCATCCTCTATGTATGGGGATCGACTGCATAAAACAAGAACTTCTTGTGATGCAATTCCAATTCAGACAACTGGGTAAAATTTGTTGAGAAAGGAAATGGAGCCGTGTATTCTGCACTAATGAACATTTTGTGGGTGTTCACCAAAATCACAGATAGCAAGAGCCAAGCATTTAGAGCAGCCATCAAGTCCAAGAATGTTTGTGTAGGATGGAACAGTTTTTTGGATCCTCTCGTTTCTAACAATTTCACTCTGTGGCCCTTAGTCTGAGGGACAAATCTCAATTTAATGAGCGAGTCATCAGCTACGATGACAGCTACGTTGCACGCTTATTTACAAAATAATTCACATTATTATCCAATTATCAATCAAATTATTGGACGAGCAAGAGACCCTGGACTCACTTTCAAATTCTTTGACGAGGTCAATGCAGTGAGTGCTGCTAGTGGAGCAATTTGGATGAAAAGCCACGAGAAAAATCCAATTGTTTTTTACAAGTTGAAAATATTGGTTGGAAATTCCAATGTCGAACCTTTAGCATTTAAAACTTTGCTCGTCTCTTTCGCAATCCGATTGCTTTGTGCAGGGTTCCTTTTCATAGGAGAAGTTTAGGGTCAAATTATTGGTTTTGTACAGTGTCAAATTATGTCAATTCGATTGCATTTAAATCTCTTTCGATGTGAAGTATTGAAAAGGATACAAAAATCAGTTCCAGCTAAGGTACTGCATGAGTCGGTTAGAAAAGGGTCAATTGACGGGATCTCGTTTGAATAGGTTGACTCGACTAGTATTCAACCGACTAGCGACTTGGGAACCGACGCGCACACTGTTCCTGTTTCAAGAAAAAAGGATTCTCATGTAAATTTTGACATTTTGAGAGGACGTTGCTACTGACTTTTATTTTCACATTTAGGATTGATGGTCAATTAGGGATGTTGAGAAATGAAAATAATTTCTATCAGGTGGAAGAAATATGAGAAACAGCCACGAGATAATCAAATTCTCACTCAAATCCAGTTAAAAATTCAAGCTCTTGGAAAAGAGCAAATATGCTTAGCCAATTTTGGTGTGGGGAATTGCACAAGAGTTTAGTTTACAATCGGATGTTAGACCTCCCCGACATTTTTTCGGATTCACTTGCTGTGAAGTTTGACAGTTTTCCTCATTTACTCTAATGCGTTTTCAAAACTTATCTCTATTTTTTGGCCAACAAGAAATGTTTTCAAAATTTTAATATTTCACCAAAAGATGGCCCCTGGATAGTAGTTGACGACTAACAATGAAAAAGACGACATTGCGATTTCACCATAATATTTTCGCAGCCTTTATAGTTGATGAACACGTGACAGATTGGAATCCGTATTTTGAAACGACTTTCGCTGATCTCCTTGTCCCTCAGTCTATGCATCTAATTCAAATTAAGAGTAAAAACAGTGTGCAGGGATTTGTCTAAACAATCTTTTTCAGTGAGTACAATAATTCTAAAACAAATACCTAAAAAATCTATTGTTGTAGCCTGTGCAACATATTTGGTACTGGATAAGGCTCTTGTCCAGTAGGAACTTCTGAAATTGAGTTTCCTATTGATTGAACCTCCGTGAGTTAAACTCTTCTGGGAAAATTTTTTTGGGGTAGAATTGTCCGAGTATCTACTCGACTTGTAGTCAATGACTCATTCCTAATAAATACAGAAACATAAGCATTTTCACTCTATTCTTATTATTTATTCATTGTTTCAGGGTCAAACCCATCACGATTCATACATCACAATACATTTGTCAACAAGATATCAAGTAGTTGATAACAGTATTACGGTCGACAATATTTTCGTGGCTGGTTACCGTCTTAGAGGTGCAGCAGTAGCTCACAAGATTTATGCAAAATCACATTTTTTGATGTCTTACAAGTTCGGGATATTCACAGTGCCAGTTTACGGTTCAAGGGTCAATTGGGTGCTGATTTCACGACAGATGACTTACGGTTAGTTAAACCATGTAAGTCTATGGTGTGGTGTACGATCACCTCATATTTTGCTCCAAAAGGATACAATACAAGAATCATTTCGATCATTTCTCATTCATCACTGATGGAGGAGACAAAAATCGACAACGTCAAAGTGTGTATGTGCACACTAAGCTAGTATTCGAAAATGAATAACAAAGAGTTGTGACCTTCAGAATAAAATTTAGCCACTCAACTAAATTATCGCAGAGATAGCGAAAACCAAATTCTGGCTGCAAACTGCAAAACCAATTTCTGCAGCACAACAATCCTTTTTTCAAGTTTCGATCTGACGCAAATCCTTTTCCCAACCACAACCACATAAACAACTAACATTTCACATTTTAGCAAAATAACCTCAACAGTGAACATCGCAAAAGAAAACACTAAGCATCCAGCCAGGATGAAGAAAACCAAAGAAATCGCCGAATTTGTGAAACTCAGTGGCTGAAACAAGGGAGTTGCTTCATCGACAAAGTCACGACTTGTCCTTGTTTTCCAATCAGAAGTGTTGTGTTTGTGGTCATCCCACTTCTCCCACAAACGATAAATCCCTGAAGACACGAGAGTCTTGAGTTTCTTGGGAATTAAATTCATGTACTCCTCATCCATTTCTTTCATCGAAAATTTAGATGAAGAAAATCCGTATCCTTCTACCTCCAACAAATAATCATCTTGAATCTTTTGATTGTGTGCAAATTTCCATTGATCTGTTCGATTCATCACAATTTTGAACTTGTTCCAGAAAAACTCAAAATCTCGTTTTGGAATAATCATGGCAGTTTTTTCTACTGAAAGTGTCTCCAGAATAAAATGGTCATTCACAAACTCAGTGCAAATTGTGGTTGTATTAGATAGCATCATATGACTACAAAGATACTTCTGACAACTGTCGATTTTGTAACATGAACTTTGTGCTACGTCATCTATACTCATGAACCATGTAGACAATCCAAATATACTTCTGCAATCTTTTTCACAAACCTCATAATTCGTGCGTGCTGAATTACGCAACTGCTGTGTAAATTTTGTTTGACTTGTAGAAAGCCATTTCAACGTCGACCCACGTTCTAATTTCCAGTTAGGTTCATTACCCGCTTCGCATCGTGTATGAGGGTCGACTACATTAAACAAGTACTCTTTGTGATGCAATTCAAATTCAACCAATTGAGTCCCATTTATTGAGAAAGGAAATGGAGACGTGTATTCTGCACTAATGAACATTTTGTAGGTGTTCACCAAAACCACAGACAACAAAAACCAAGCAGCTACAATTACTTCTAATCCAAATCGACTCGTCCTCATTTCAAAATCAACGTCAGAGGAAACTTTTCCTATGACCTCCTCATCGTCATATTGTTCTACCATCAACCGAAAGTTTCAATACAAAATCTTTCCAATCATCGATACAAATTTCAATGGATTTTCATTCCATCCACCCTCATGCCACCTACTCAAGCGAAGGACAACGAGGGCAGTCGTGATCAGAGCGATTGTCAGAGAAATCCAAACAGTGGATTGGAGCCGAATAAATTGTCAAAGAATCCTTCCGAGTTGTGACACCATTTGTCGTTATGAATCTGAATGAACTTGATTGACTAGTCCAAACAAACAAGTATCTACTGTCTCGTAAAGAACTGTCCGTGCTGGGTACAAGTGGGATGATTATTGAAATCCCGGATGGCCTGTAATCCTGTGGATCGTAATACTCTGGATCGTATGCCAAGGTCTCATTTACAGCTGACAGCATAAAGGCCGCAGCGGAGTTTTGTAGAGAATGAATATTTTTTTGTCTCGATTGAATGGAGAAACCTCGCAGATGTTATCAGGACAAGTACTGCGAGGGATTTTCATGTCGGTGTAAAAAGAAAAAGATTCAGCTCCATTAATATCTGTAACTGATGGAACAACCTCTTTTCCAAAACTGATGACTTTCTCCTGCCAAAGTAGAATCATCACATCGAAGCAAGAGGTCCAATTTTTATCAACCTTTTCGGAATTTTGAAACCATTGACAAACGAATTGAATGGCGACGAGTTGGTCAAATAAACTGAACAAGGACCAACCTTGGATAAGAGGCTTCTCAATTTTTTCATTGGGTACAGACCATGGGTTTTGTACGTCGTATTCGGATGAAGGAATTTGTTCCAGAATGTAAAAGGTGGGACTGTAAAAGAAATCTGTAATGTATTTGAGTATGGAGGACGAAGAAAGATGTAATGGATTGGATTTTGGGTTGTTGTAAAATGCAGTCTGAATACAGAAGTACATATTTAGATTTCAGATTAAGTCGTCTGATGTGACCAAATAGTCTCGTCTTCAATAGATGAAAATTATAATAAAATCCATAATCTTCATGAAAGAGGTTGTCAGACACTTCGGATAAAACCAAGTAGTGCTTGAGATGCTTCAGCATATTCGCCACACTAAATTCCTTGTAGTCCTCAGCGTCATCACCAAATGGTTGTTCACGAGCTTTGATTTTGGATCTCTAGTTGGTGTTTTTTCTGTTGTTGAGGTCGTGCATGATGACGATGGGATTCAAGTTGATGCCTGAAAACTGGGAATTCAGTTGTTCTTGTTGAAGTCCCTTTTCACGTGGACTCAGGACCAGTCGTCATCAGAGCGATTGCCAGAGAAATCCCAACAGTCAATTGGAATGGAGCCGAAAAAATTGTTAAGGAATCCTTCCGAGTTGTGACGCCATTTGTCGTTATGAACCTGAACGAACCTGTCTGACCAGTCCAAACAAACAAGGAATAGATATATTGTAACGTATTGTAGGTGTAAGATCCACTGGAGACAAGTATTGAAATCGACTTGATTTGCTTTGGATCGTATGCCAAAGTCTCATTTAAAGCTGACAGCATAAAGGCCAAAACGGAGTTTTGTAGAGAATGAATATTTCTTTTGTCTCTATTGAATGGAGAAACCTCACAGATACTATCAGGACAAGTACTGCGAGGGATTTTCATGTCGTCGTAAAAATCAGTAACACCCACAACTGATGGAATAAATTTTTTTCCAAAATTGATGACTTTCTCCTCCCAAAGTTGTTTCATCACATCTAAACAAGAGGTCCAATTTTTATCAACCTTCCTGGAATTTTGAAACCTCTGACAAACGAATTGATTGGTGTCGTCTTGGCGGAATAATTTGGACATGGACCAACCTTGGATAAGAGGCTTCTCGATTTTTTCATTGGGTTCGGACCATGAGCTTTTTAGTTCGTATTCGGATGCACGACTTTGTTCCAGAACGTAAAATGTGGGACTGAGATAGAAATTTGTAATGACACGGAGTATGGAGAACGAAAAAAGATGTGATGGATTCAATCTTGAGTTGTTGTAGAAAGCAGTGTCTGAGTACAGAAGAACAAGTTTAGGTTTCAAAAGAAGTTCCATGGTGTGACCAAATAGTTCCGTCTTCAAAAGTTTTAAATTACTCCAGAATCCATATTCATTCGTATCAAAAAGGTTTTCAGATAATTGGGATACAACCAAATAGTGCTTGAGGTGCTTCAGCATATTCACCACACTCAATTCCTTATGGTCAACTTTTATTCGAAGTTTCTTAGCACCAATTCGTTGTTTACGAAGCTCATCGAGTTTGGATCTCCAGTTGATTTTCTTTTTGCTGTTAGTGAGGTCGTGCATGATGACGATGGGTTTCAAGTTGATGCCTGAAAATAGGGGATTTGGTTGTTCTTGTTGAGGTGGCTTTTTCTCTGGACTATTGGATTGTTCTAATCAGTTTACAAATGTCACGATTAAAATCTGACATCAGGTAATAAGATAAGTCGTAGTAGTTAGTACGTCAAGACAAGAGTCTGACGCACGACAATAATGATAATTAAAAAGGAAGTTGATCATCTGTACGGTTGTGATTGGGTGATCCAACCGGACAAGGAAGATGAGTAAATAATATTATTATAATATAGGGTAGGTTAATTATGATGTTACATATTGCGTATGACGCAAATAGGGTTTTTAGGAAATACTTAATTATACAATTAATATAAAAATGTTAATGACGTGTGTAAAGTTCAAGATCGGTTAAGATCTGAATTAGTATAAATACGGATTGTAAATTGATGGAAGGGATCAGTCATCAAGAATCATTGTAAGAATCATTGTCGTGATCCTCAAGTAAAGTACAAGTGAATAAAGAACAATTGGTCGTTAACGAAAAAGTGACCACAAGACTTTAATTATTCCGACTTTGGCCCCACCCACTATTTGGGGCCGGCCAAAGTCGGTACAATTGTCATGGCTTGATGACTGCATTTGACACAAACACACATACACAGAAAGGACAAGACGAAGACTTACAATCAAATCGGCAATTGCTAGGTGAAGTAACATGACGTCGATCCGTGTGAATGGAGATCTTTGTTTTCGTCTTCTCAATATCAAAGCCAATACGGTCAGATTTCCTATGGATTTATTTAAAAAAATTTAAAAACTTAATCATTTTAGTAAATAATTACAAGTGCCAAATGTTGTAATTAAATCATTTCTCAGCATCTGTATTTATGCAGTTACATTTTTGGATGTGATGACGAGAAAATTATTTAATCTGATTTACATTTTAAAATCAAAAGTGCTTTGAGCTTGTTGCAAGTATTGACAAACCCCACTCATTTTATATTTTTACTATAAACTTAGTCTGATATTACGTCACCCAATATGGGGGTTGGAGGGACTGTGAGGAAATGGTAAAATCCACAGATTTTGGATGGTTTTCCACATATGAGGTAGGAGGGATTTAAATTTAGGGGTTTTTTTGGATGACGTAATACTAGAATGAGCCCTTTGGTGAAATGTACATTCGATTCAATTCTTTATTTACGTGTTACAACCTGACTACTATTTTACATGATTGACCCTCCAGTAAGCACAAAATTAGGTACATCACTTAAAATTTGGGTTTACAACTATTTGTTGAGTTCTTAAATGAAATATACAACGGCAGAAATTGACAGTTTGACAAGAAAGAATGTTAAATAATTAATGTTTACTTGTTTCTACAATGATCTCATACTCTGTACCCAAAATTTCCCATAAATTTTATTTGCAATATTTACTAAATACCTACAAATATACATATACATATATGTATTCACAAAACCACAAGAAAGTATTTGAGAAACTTGAATTTATATTTAGAGTAAATGGTTCATGATTCATAAATCAAGTAGTATCGCGGTTTTATCCCTGTGGAGATATTATATACGAGTACGAATGTTGAATCATTCATTTTACATGAATTTAATTGTTTTATTAATCAGAATGGAGGTCAGGAATTCGTGTACGCTAGTCTGTATTCCATTTCGTTTGACCACATTTCACATTAAATTTATATGCCAAGATATTGCTGATATGGTAAAGTTCATTGCCATTTATTATAGGTACCCCAAACTGTTGTATTGAATAATACACTGTATTCATAAGAAACCATACACATTGAGAATTCTCTGGCAGTTTCAAACATATTTTGACGAGTCTGGTTTGAAACAATTGTAGCTCTGTGTTCAACGTACATTTCCGGAACTGATGAAGATAAAAAGAGTCAGTTTAAAACTAGACTCATCAACCTCATTTTCAGTTAAAGCTGACAGAGTTACAAATGTCTCAAATGGCTACATTTTCGTTTGAAAGACGTGTTACCCTTGACGGGTTTTGGTGACAATCTACCCACAATCACAATGTACGTGTATGAATAAGAAACATTTACCTACTGTTTATTCAAACCCACTGGAGAATATATCAAGTCAAGGGTAAATAATGAGCTCAATTAAGGAAGATGAAGAGACTATCTTTACTCTTGTTCACAGTCACAAAAGTTACAAATGCCTACGTAAATAGTGTTCCAGTCTAGTCTTTTGTACTTTCAAAATGCAGATGACACTTGTGAATTACAAGTTGCGATATTGTTTGCTATATGGACTACTTACTGTATACTCTCAAATTATGACCTACGGGGTAGCATAGTTTGCATAATTTAAAATTGTCTGTTTGCAGCGATTCAAAGTTCTTACTGTGGCATTGTACTAAATAGCAGGGAAAATGGTGATACATACATGTGTCCAAATTGAAATAGTATCATCTTGAGGATTTCTAAGTAGAAGGTTTTTTCTCCAGAGTATCGTCATTCATTTATGTAGACTATCGTTTAACGCTGTCAACTGTTTATATTTTGTCATTTTGTTTGATGTTAGAAATGAAATGTTTCCTCTTAGATTTAATCTAGTTTAGAAGTTGAAATACGTGTTTTAAATAGCCTGTTCTTTCTTCTCGTCTCATATGACTCAAAATTTAGTAAACAGTGCAGAACATGTATGTACTGTACAACGACAAAAAGTCTTTATTTTTTAATTTCAGACTCGTCAAAAATGGAAAGCTGTTTTTGTTCGTCTCAGAGGAGGAGACTCTTGTTGCTGTCAATTTATCAGACTTCCTTCACTCCCACAAGACTTTACAAATGCAAGTTGATGGTGATCCAATGGTTTAGGGTGTCCTTAAACTGGAAGATTGTCCTTCTACATATTTATCTAGCCAATCTTTTGCCAGGACATGAACGTTATTCCAAGCTCAGACTTGAGCGTAGAGTTTAGAAAAGAAAAGTTGCGAGAAAACTTTTCGTTTTTTTATAATCAACAGATCAACTTTCCCAAGATTCATCCACACAATGGAGAATTGAAGGAACAAGAAACTTACTATAGGTTCTCAAGAGTTGACAGATGATGGGCTTTGCCGTAACAATAGTCAGTCGTATGTGCGTCATATTCTATTTTCCATAGATCACACGCAGTATGGAATCTGACTACTCTCTGATAGATCGTGCCACATACTATAGAGTCTATAGTATAAACACACATAGTGTAAAGTAGACAGTAATTTTATTGGGTACAGAGCTAAGCGGCTCAAACTTTACTTTTCATTCTAGTACAAGATTTCATTGAGTTGAAAAATCTCTGCTTGAAAAATAAAATTTGTTGGGAAAATCGAAATTTCTTTGAATTTCTTTTGTCACCATGAAAGAATGATTCTGGTAACAATAAAAAGGATTTGAGTTTCAACGCCACAGCCTACAGTTTATCTTTAAAGAATTAAATAGCAATTCAGTTGAACATGATTTTAGAAAAACAGGAGTCAGCATCTCAGCAAAGGAAAGCACAACAACAGAGATTGAGAGTTACAATAGTAGTGTATGAAAAATGTATTCAAAAAAAATTTATGAAGAAATATTTCGTGAGAGGAAAAAAATTGATGTGATGGTACTTAGAGTATAGAGACATGTCTAGATTTTGGGAGAAAATTTCATTGTTCTTTGTACTTGATTTTATGAACAACGTATTTTTTAAAAAACAGCTTTTTTACCCATTCATTTTACCTATTCATGGTAAAAAATTTAAATTGAGTTCATGTCTTATTCAGTATTTAATAATATTATTTAATTTGACGTCAACAAAGAATAGGTTTGACATGTAAAAATATATGTCTACTTCTACGCATTTGTATTTCTCCTTTGATTCATGTCATAGAAGTTGGTGACGAAACCACAGTTCACAACATGTCAAAAACTTGTTGATCAAGTGATTTTGTTGTCATTATTATCAAGTGCACATTCTACACTGCATTTACTTCAGCCCAAGGCTCTCAAAATTAATTTTCAGAACCTTGCTTCAGTCATTGTACTGAAAATAAGAGAAAAAGATTGTTTGGCAGTACACTTAACAAATAATGCAATTTTGTACTAGACATTTGACATCTATTGCAAAGACTGAAAATGGTGGGTGCTTAGAGTAATAGAAATTACATACTCTAAGTGTGGGTGGGTGTATTTTCTGGTTATGGTGTTAATTTTTGCGTCAAACAAAATTACTCTTTCCGTAAACAAAAATTACTCATTTTGTAAACAAATTGTGGTGTAAGTTACACCACAATTTGTTTACAAAATGAGTAATTTTTGTTTACGGAAAGAGTAATTTTGTTTGTCAAAAAGAATTATTTCCTTCCTGGTTATTCCAAAAATCTGGTTTCCCAAAATGACATTTCAATGCCTTTCTAGTTGCTTACCTTTAAATCTTGAACTGACTTTAATATCCCCTTATCGTTAGATCGTTGATGCAAGTATTTCAGATTCAGAACTTCAAAATGAAATGAAATTTTTGGACACTCTCAGGTCATTAGCATTTCAGATTATATACGACTGACATAATTTTCAATGTGAACACACATCTAAGCGTTCAATCTAGATGGAACATGAAATAAATTAAGGAAATTGGTTTTAGCACAAAAATGCTTTTAGGATTTCTTAAGACTTTAAGGTTGAGATAATTTTCTTTTCTGATTTACTCGTCTCTTCAAATTGGAGAAATTGATCTAAATTTTTACCTTTGTAGGACAAAAGACTTGTAAGACTAAAGACGCTAGATCTTTGATATTTCAAAGTTAAGAGACATGGCGGACGTCGATAGAACCTAGAGCTACCTAGATCAAAGAGAGAATGATATAAAGAGTAGTTATGTACCTGCTTACATGTAAAACATATGGAACATGTACTCGTACATTGTATATGATGGCGTATTCATGCGGATTCCACATGTTTTTCATGCCTCTTTAATTTTCCAATCAGTCTCAAGCTTGTCTTTTATTTTAG
>JAQHQX010000491.1:0-12664 GCA_034694425.1 Arrhopalites sp. Gr-Col-00791
TAATGGAGTTGGAGATCATTTTGAAGACATGACATTTCCAAAATTTTCCAAACTTGAATACTTTGAGGTTGTAGCTCGGGATGAAAGGATTTTTCCAAGAGGAATCAACTTGACAGAGACCTTTCCCAAGTTGGAAATCCTCGATCTTCATCGATGTAATTTAGATGAAACCCTTCATAGCGATGAATACTGGGAGTATTGTTTTCCTCCTGATGCTTTCACAGGCAGTTTGACGTCGGTCACGACTCTAATTTTCCATCGAGAGTTCACTGACGCTGCAAAGAGGAATTTCCGAATGATGTGTCCCAACGCTAAAATATTTTATATTCGTCATTGAAACTACTATTAAAGTTTGTTGGTTGTTACAAATGGAAATAATTTATTTTATCTGAAATGGGTCTGGCGGTTTGTATTTTGAATTTAGGGATTTACGTTTCTAGATTTTAAAAACCATTTTTCACATAATTTACTTTTGTCATTTGTTATTGGGTCAACTTGTTGTTTTGTGTATCTGACCCATTTTATTGTTTGCAAGTTGCTCAAAATTGTATTAAACCTTTGCTGAACATTCTGATGAATTAATTTTGTTTCGGCGTCCATGTTATTTGATTGTGGGTGTTAATTTTAGCGACCAACATTTTTTATTTTACTTTCCTACTCGTATCTGTTTCAATTTACCAAACTGCATCCCCAATGAGATGACCTTTTAACCTACTAGCAATTCAAGTCAAAATGATGCAAATGTCATATTTCAACCACACGAGCGTTACATAATTGATCAGAATGCTCCAAGTCGAGTTTCGTTGATAATTTGATTGTTCTCCATACACAACCTACATTCTAAATAACCATTTGCAATTATTAGCTGTCTTAATTAATTAAATTTATTTACAATTTGACACGTGTTGTGTGGTAGCCCACAATAAATCAAAATAAATCAACCGTTGGGCTTCGAAGGAGGGGAGATATCTTCTAAACTGTGAAGATGATTTATGTCTTCCAGAACATTCTGTTTCTCACAAAATGTATAATTTATGGTGGTCAACTGGAAGTCGGATTGAAAATCAGTTTTAGTATTTGACCAGATGGATCATTTATAAATTGACAATTGAGTCAATGTCATCCCAGTGCAATTTTTCAAATCGATTATATGAAATCTCCGATTAAAATAAAGGCTTAATCATCTTGTAATTATTTTCTAATTTTGACTTTCATTTGTGCTCCCTCGTCACAGTACGAAAAGAATTCTCCAAGATTGAGTCAGGATGAGAACAATTAGGCCAAGTAGTTTAATCAAGTCATTTTCTCATTTCGATGTTTTAGATCAGAAATTCCAATGTCGAATCAACTGGAGGATATGGCAGATCCTCAGTAGCAAAATTATTTTTAAGTTAATGTCAAACCTTGAACTTTGCCTAACAACAATAAGTCTTGTCTCATTGTCAAGTTTCTAAATCAATTGAATGAACAATAATTTGAAATGGAGTCATTAAATTAAATAGTTCTTTTACAACTTCCGTTAACCAAAAAGATGATTTAATTGTGCAATTTTGTATTTAACAAAATTTTTCGGTAAGGGCTTTGCCTATTGTATTCCGACTCCTGTCAGAGGGAGCACTTGAATTAAATAAAATACTTTTGTTAATTTTAACCTCATATTAAAATGACTGCCTCTCCTTTCATAGGGAAATATCAAGAGCACAAGAAGGATGAGAATTGGACTGCCTTTTGTAGAGCTTGTAGTAAGCTCATACCAAATTTTATATCGTTCAAGTTTAGTTGCTTTGATTTAAAGAAATTCTAGTTAAAATCAAACTCAATTTAAATTTTCGGTGTATTTGATAGAATACAATTTGGTGGTTCGGGAAGCGACAAGATTGTGCAAATCTTCAACTGAAATAAATTGTGACGATGGTGGATGGTGGACAATTGTTGCTTCTGTGGGTTTCCTAAAATATTCTACCAAATTCCAAATTGGAGTTCCTTTTGAAGAGACATTCCTCATGGACACCTTTAAAGTAAGTGAAATGCAATACTGGGGAGATACTCCCTAGTCCATATCTCGTGGGTTGAGTGAGGTTCCAAAAAATCTTCCAGAAAACTCTGACTGATCTTTTAAGAGTTACATAAATGAAACCAAATTTTCTAAAACGACCCGTCGAAGTGGAAGATGATGGATCTACTCAACCTCATAACGATATAGTTCTAAATTGACTTAGTTGGAGTTTTTGGCTTTATACTTTTAACAAAGTCCAAGTTCAGATTCTCCCAGAAACATTTTGATAGTTCACAGCAGATATAGCTACAGGGAGGCAACTTACAAAATGCTCGACACTTCCTTTAGTGTTAAGGAGCAAGGAAATCATTCTTGCCAATGTCGAACTCAAGTGCTTACAAAGGAGGTTTTATATAGTGCGACAATGTGGTCGCCTTGTACTCTCTTTCTAAGATTGTTCAATCTGAGATATCCTACATCCTAATATTGATGATGATGTGAGGGTTAATTCACGCTTGCAATTTTGTGTTTCGTTCGTTCTCGTTCGTTCATTTGGCAAAAAATTTTCGTCGCGTTCGTTCATTTACAAAAAAAAATTCCCTGCGTTCGTTCAATTTTCAAAAAAACTTCGTTCGTTCATAGTTCATTCCTTTAAAAGAAAGCACCATTTATTACCAAATGAACGAACGAGTTCAGTTCTTCAAAATTTGGTATTCGTTCGTTCGTGTTCGTTCGTTTGCAAAAAAATGTTGTCTCGTTCGTTCACTGTGCGTTCATTGAAATTTTTCGTTCGTTCACGTTCGTTCATTTGCAAAACAATTTCCCTGCGTTCGTTCAAAACCGATGAAAAATGGACGAACTGTAGAATGAACGAACAGTTGCAAGCGTGGGTTAATTCAAGTTAATTGTGATTCTTTGTTCTAGTCTCTCGTAACAATGAAAGATGAATGTGAGATAATGCACGTCCAAGAGAATGTCAAGACAGGGCAGCTGGTCCATGTCCATCGAATCATTGAAGAGAATGGAGACCTCAAAGTTATATGTTATTGTGATGGTGTGTCTACAATTTGTTACTACAACAGAATTTAGCATTTTAAATGTACAACGAAATACAAATACCCGGTGTCAAATCAATTCCAGTATTTCTTTTGTATTTTCAAACACCGATTTCGGATAGTTTTCGGTTAAATCCGAAAATCGGGCTTTTCAAAATATGTCAAATGTTAATAAATTTTCTTGGAACTGCACAAATAATTCAGCAAAGCATTCCCGAACACATCCCACTTGATAAAAAAAAAGAGTGTTCCAGAGTTTGAACTCCGGAGGTCACCTTACAAAATTACTTCCACCAGTCACACCGTAGGTCACAAAAATAACATGGATAGATAAGATATCTGTGTTTGATTCTCATCAGGAAGTCATAACTGTGACCTCCAGGGGCCATTGAAAACTTTGACAGGCCACATAGGTCACAAATTTACCATTTGGGTGATATCGCAAAGGTGATTATGTTTAGCTATCTCGCCTATTTTTTCAGATTTTTATGATCAAAACTGTGACCAGTACAACTCCATTTGCAGGTCACTTCCAGAGGAAGTGACCTCTCAGTTTCAGGGGGGTCAAGTTTGTGGATCAATAAAATTTTCGTAGAGTAAGTGACTACGAGCACCACTTCCAGATGGATCACAATGTTCACTTTCCAGTGCAATTTCTTTACAAGATAAAGGTCCATTTGAAATACAACAGAAACCATCTGGACAACTTGTGTACCCACAAGGCTCTCGACCCTACGAGAGTCGAATATTTATTTAATTTAGTCGAATTGGAACTGATTTAAATAATTTACTGGAATTAATCTTGTTATTTACCATAGATGGCTCAACAATCAAGATGATGGCCACTAGAGCACAAAACACTATCAACATCAGCTTCGACATTTTGTCTGTAATTTTTGAAAGGTTTTAGTTAATTTGAACAGAGAAAATTTCTAAATTGTTATTTGAGGGGTTGATTGAGGATTGATTCCAGAGACTCTTAATAAAAATTGTGTTTATATTTGAAATTTGAAATGAGCAATCAATTTTTGATGGACAAGATGAGTTGTCAATTCAATTAGTTGAACATGGAAATGGTTTTGATAAACGCATTAAATTGTATTTGTTGTCAGTTAAAAGGTTGAAAAAGATGAAGGGGACAGTTTGTAAGGTAGTTGTACATACAAGTTAATTGTCATTAAATGTAATTAATTGACCAATTGATTACTTGAATGAGTGACAGGTCGTTGTAAATCATAGTTTGGTTTGTGGATATGAACCTTCAATGTACAGATCAATCGTTTACTGACACTTTGCATATTACTTCCGTAAACCTCCAATCTCTGGTTTGTATGGAGAAATTGTGTCTGCGAGCGTTCAAAATCCAATTCACATGAGACTTCAAGTGCATCTAAACCTGTAGAAATCCGTAAGTTCACAGACAGCCCACTTGATAGGTCTAGATGTACTTGCACAGTCCATGTGAATTCAATTTTGAACGCTCGCAGACACAATTTCTCCATACACACCAGAGATTGGAGGTTTAGGGAAGTAATATGCAAAGTGTCAGTATCTCTTCTTTATGTGCCCTTCAATAAATATCCGATGGCTCAGAGTCACCCTAAAATTTTAATTTTTTTTTGTCAAAAAGTTATTAATTTTTATGACCGATGAGTTTTGGTTCAAAATTTGAAATGTGTGAGCCATCGGACATGCAAGTTTAGTGATTTTCATGCCATTTTGGTAAAAACAAATTATTTACAAACCCTACGCTTGTGAGGAACTCAAAATTTTTTATGTTCGTTTTTGAGCCTCTAAAACGTTTTTAAGCCTGGGAAACATTTCCAAGTAGGTAAAAAGTGATTCTAAGAACTTTTTGCCTCTTTGCATTTTTTGATTTGACCCTTCCTTTCACAGCTATTGACCCTATGACCTCAAGTTTCTGCCAAAAAATTAGATTAAGCGCCAGCCATAAATGTTTTCTGTTTTCTCTAACTGAGCTCGATACGCTCGCTAATTGACTCAAATAAACCTAACTATAAATTAATCATCATATTTGCTTAATTCAAGTAGCGAGCGTAGCGAGCGCAGTTAGAAAAAACAGGAAACATTTATGGCTGGCGCTTAATCTAATTTTTGAGCAGAATCATCAATGTCATATTTATGCAGTAGCTTCAAAGTCATTTTTGGCCACTGACTCACTACAGAAACCTAGAAATTCATTTTAGACGATTGCAGTCAATAGAATATTTCTTTCAGAACGAGAAATTTTGGATACTTGAGGTCACAGGGTGACCCTAACTGTGAAAGGAAGGGTCAAATCAAAAAATGCAAAAAGGCAAAAAGTTCTTAGAATCACTTTTTACCTGCTTGGAACTGTTTTCCAGGCTTAAAAGCGAAAAAAAGTTTTGTGAGTTCATCACGAGGGTTTGTAAATACGCAGCCCGAGCTAAAAACGGAACAAATCACGTGACTTTGTATGTACGCGCATATATGAGCTAAATCCTGCCCAGGCTATCTCACGAAACCGGCTATTTCACGAGACTTTACGGTATATGTATTGTCACGTGGTCTTGGGAGGGATTTAGAAAGGAAGAGGAAGTAGTACGTCCTCCCAAGACCACGTGACAATATAAGCTATAGGGACAGGTATATGCTTTTGGACGATATGCTATTTTTCAGATTTTGCTCTATGGCATGCTCTAGGTTACAGTCTAATTGACAGTAAAAAACTGATAAATATTGACCATGTACGAATAGGGACGACTTTGATGTGATGACTAATTACGATCACGCTTATTTTCATCAAAAGTCAAACAATTGGAATTTTTATTGACGGTCCATCAAGATTAATTGAAGTAAATTGCATTTGAATAAAAAAGTTTTGTGTTATTAGAATATTATTTTATACGATAAATTCCAAACTAAAATTAAACCTTATGATTAATTTTTGTACAAGTTTTTTTGTGACAAGATCCTATTCAACCATTTAGAGTCCTCCTCTCTCTCTCTCTCTTTTGTTGATGATTATTTTAAAATGAGTAGTTTAAATTTGACTCCACGACTGTCATTTAAAAAGTCAAGAGTAGACCGAGGACTTGTGTAAGAACAAACCCAACAAAAATAGGAGTAGATTCTCTTTCCAAATATTGAAATCCACCAATTCTAATACCCTTTTCAGTAATTCCCATTAAAGCCCTCCGATACGATTCCTTTTGTAATCCTGAACATCTGCTCGACATCAACTCGACTTTGATTCTCAATTTAAATAATTTGATTTTCTCAGGGATTTGAAATCCTTCATCAAAAATGCAGATGAATCCAATGACTCCATTGAGAAAGATGAAAAGATACATCAAAGTATAAGGAATATTTGTTGTGTGTAGTCGAATTGTTCCATATCCTCCACAAATTGCAATGGCCATAGCACCCAATTTAATTATCCAAATACTTGTTGACACAACTAAATTAAATAGATTCAATCGTAAAGTCAATTCTCGTCCCACTTGGATCAATCTTTCCAGATAGTCTTGAGTGAAACTATTTGGAGTCGATGAGGTTCGTTGATGGAAACTAAGCAAAAGTTTATAAATCATTTTTTGACAAAATTTAAATATTTAGAATAAACTTTAAAATATTTATAAGAAAAACCTAGAAATGTTGAGCAGTTGATTGAGATTTTGAATGAAAGTGTCAATAAATGACACAATGACGAATACAGTGAAATGGACTTGTACAATAAAGTAGGAATGAATGAGCATGTCCAGGATCAAACATAAGATCAAAGTCCAGGGATTTTGCCAGGTTGAGTCAAGAATCGAGTAGAGAAGCATCGGCAACGAATTGTCCAGAGTGTAGAGAAAAGGATAAATGATTATGATGGGATATAACATCAAGGGGAAGTAACAAATGAAAAGTTCTCGAAGTGATTTTTGAGACCACTTGGTGTTTGTGTTTTTATAGTCAACCTCATTCCGATCCGAGTTGTCACTTCTACTTGGTCCTAAATTTGAGTAGGTCACATAATTAGGAACTTTAATTTTAAAACCATCTGTAACTTGTGTAATTTGCTACTTGATCCTACTTTAATTTTAATAAAGTGATTTTAATGAACCTCACCTGATAAACAGAGTTTGAATAATTCATTAAATACTTTAGGAAAGAGATACAACCATCGTAGAGTCGTTTGGCCAATCATGATATTACTTGCACTGTAACAAACTGCACACAGCAACATCATTGGAATTTGATCCATTCTTGGAAAATTTCCATCAATTCCAAATGCAGTTGAATGTACAGCTCGAAAAATTACAAATAAATTATGAAAAACAGTCAGGCATTGCCAAAGTCCAAAGTTTCTTCTTCTCCATCTTGACGTTTCAACTTGAACTTGGATCTTGTTCGGAATGAATTTGAATGGGAAAATATTTAGAGAGGAAAAAAAGTCAAAGGAATTGAAATTATATTTTAAATCTTGAAATGTCAGCACAACTTTTTGAATTAATCCAAAATATCATCACTTTTTGCCGAGATTTTTTAGCCAAGTTTTTTGACACTTGTTTTACGAACTGTTAAAAATTCTGGGATTTCTTCAGCGTATCTGCCTGTGAACTGTGAAGTCAGTCTAAATGTCAGGTGTTTTAGTCAAGAAAATCTATATAAAAATGACGTCGGAACTTGTGAAATTTCTGGAATATGAAATCTGGGTATTGTCAATTTTTTTTTAGATTGTGATTATTTTAAACTGTCTACAATTTAAAATCTTTTTACGACAATTAACTGCTCGTGGTCATTCTACTCGTTTTCAAACTATGACAATTTAAATACAGGACAAGTCTCAAGTTGTTCCAAGACGTTTAACTTCTCTAAAAATCTCATGTCGCTACGCTGACGAAAGGAGCGGGCCGGGGAAAAAATGTGGGAAAGTTAGAATAAAATTTGTCGAAATCAGTAGAATAATTAGTATAAAAACTTTGGCAAAAACTTTAGGTAAAAAATTTGGAAAAAAAATTAGGTAAAAAATTTGGAAAAAATATTTGCATGCGCCATGGCAACAATGCAAATTAAAAGGTTTATGAGGGATCAGGGGGACGGAATCCCAGAAACGACGGACGGAATCCGGCGAATTTGGCGGACGGAATCCGGGGATTTTGCCGGACGGAATCCGGGGAAAGTGAGTTACATTAGTCGCATGGGCCTACGGCCCGCTCCTAAAAATGACTTTTGTGAAGGTGTCTACATGGTTTGAACCTCCTAACAACTTGTTCAAATGGGGTTACAAAAGTTACACAACAGTTTTTGTCCAGGTTCTTTTGATTTCAAGTCCAAATTTAGCGTCATCGATTTACGACTACCAGACTATGAGACTAGCAGTTTTAACTAGGAAAAAATAAACTAACAATAAAATAAATTGAATGTCAATTCTAGAAAATTGCAGACGAATGACAAGAACCAAAAAATGTTTTTCAGTTTCCAGAGATAATTGAAGTCTGGCTATTTTTGATGTTGAGGGTATCGATTTGAATCATTTCAGAGTTGATCAAGGAAAAAATTTAATTAATTGCACTAGAAGCTTTATCAAATTTTCATTTATGGAAAATCCATGAATTTTCTCATTTACTTTGTGATATATAAATAAATGCAAAATCGTTCACGGATACGTGAAAGATTACACCAAACCTCATCATTGACTTGGTTTCGAAATGAGATCTCAACATAAGATCTCCCATAGCATTCAAAATGTGTTTAACACTTTTATTAAACAAAAATATTCAGACAATCGTCGACTGAGATGTCCCCGATGAAACTGTAGCTGTAGATGAGTTGAGTTGCCCAGATGATTTCTCGACTGTCCCACAAAAGGAAATTTGTTTCTTAAATTCCATCTGAATATCCCCAAGAGTTTCACGGTAATTTCGACTCATGAAAATGTAAACGAAGAAAGTGGTTGAACTGCTGATGTACTCGTTTAGCTTCAGTAGAGGAGCCACCGGGTTATAGCAAGTCCAGTAGAAATCCAACGTTTTAAAAAAGCCCACAGTAAAACTTAAGATCCCATAAGGGAATTCTGTGATGAGGAAGATGATCAGAATTATTATCAACATTTTAGTTGTCTTATTAAATTCACTTCGACTTTCCTTCTGGTTTTCATTTTCTGCATCCTTTGAATTCCTGACATATTTTTGAATCGGAGTTATATTGGTCATTCGAAGTCTATCAGATTTTGCTTTGGTCAAGGACAAAATTAATTTTATAGTCAAGATGGTCATCACAATCGATGGGATAATCTTAATGAGGAGTCTGCAATTCAAAAGTTTTACCATTTTTATCTTTAGTGTGAACACTAAATACCATTTAAAATTTACTGATTCAAAATTAAATTTATATACAAAAACGAACCCATGACACCATCGATGGATTCTCAACCCCGTGTCGGTATATGTTAGTTTGTAAGTGGTTGTTCCATTTATTGGCTTAATTCTCATGCTCATGTACATCGGAGGAATTACTATGACACTCCAAAGGAATACACTCAAAACAGACCATTTTGCTGCTTTCATCGTGCACCAACCCCGACTTTTTAGTGGGAAAACGACGGCAACAAATCGCCATAAAGCAACGAGTTGAGTCGTGTATACTGACCACATGTGGAAGAGCTTTAAAAAAAGTCGGAATTAAACAACGTCAATAACTTTTAATCTTTTGGTCGATTCGAAATTTGAAATAGAACAAAGTTGTTAGAGGCATCGAGAAATTACAGACTCCAAGTCAGAGGCAAGAAGGGTTTTGGATCCTTTTAACCCTTGACAAGAAAAAAAGGGTCAAGGTGGGTTTTCTGGCCTTGTAGTTTTTGAATGGGCCTTGAATTTCTCTTGAAGCTCTTTTTGATTTTAAATTTTCAAATAATTTTTGAAACGGAGGGGTTGAGGTCGCGACCTCAACCCCGATCGGTCGGGGGCAAAAAAAAGTTGTCGTAGAAGTTTCTGGTTTTTGGATATGTTATTCCCCATAAAAATTACATGTAAACCCAGGCGCGCCACAAAAGTTAATAATTTTTTTTGCCCCCGATCTCAACCCCTTCTTACATTGAAACCGATCCAATTGATGAAAAAAGTGATGACCGTATTCCAACTCCCAGTCTTCAACATCATCCAAGAGGAGAAGCCACTAGACACAATAATAATATTGTACACCACCGATCTCAAACAAAAAACAAAGTCTGTGATAGCCAAAGTGGCCAATATAAAGTTGCTGGGACTGACCATCCTTTTTCTAGTGAAGACAATAAAATTCAAAATGTTTGTCATCACCCCCACACTACACACTGAAATGCTCAAGTATTCATCTATGGAGTCGTAACGGGACCAAAAATCAATCCACCCCTGACCACATGTCGATGTCGATGTGTCATTCCCCATGGCCATCGTGGACACGAACAGTTCACTCAAGTTTGTCCATTCATTTTCATCCAAATTATTTAAATACTTTGACTTTTCCAAATTTGAGATTTCAGTTTGCAACGAACCACAATTTCGAGATTCAATTAAAAAACTTTTTTAGTCCCACACCACATACCAAATATGGTCTCATTTTGTATTGTAAAAAAATTTAAAACTGCATTTTGAAAATAGATTTGAAAAACTTTTGGTGAGGTGATTAAGGCTTTTACGTGGATTTGATTAGTCTGATTTAATTTGAGATAGTTGGATTCAATTAAAATTTAATACGAATTGACAGTCGACCCCATCGTCAGACTAAAATAAAAGGTTGTGTTTAACTTGTACAAAAGCAGACTGAATTCATTCAAACAATTGACCAGAGTTTTGATTCAATTCAAAAACTTCAAAACTTAATTGAGTCAAAGAATTTGAACATAGAGCTGCTTCAAGTTGGACGTCAGCTTCAAAATGATTTGTTATTATTCGATTGCCATGGAATAATGATAACAGGTGATAAAAAATATAATCTTAGGTTTGAGGTTAGTGAAGGCAGACAGAAGAACAGGAGGAAAAAATTTAAAGATGATCACCTTCAATCGTAAACTTGGGATAGCATAACGTTTGTCTGTGAATTGCAATTAACAGACCACCATTGGAAGGAAGATTTGGTGATGGAAATTACAAGGGGTTAGTATTTGTGATATCGGACGTTGTTAGGGACTTGAATGCTAACATCCATTCTAATGATGAATGAAATGGAATATCCAGCAGTCATTTCCGACGTGAGTGTAGCAAATGGTAATTTTGTAATTACAAAGTTGTTTGGATGTGGTTTCAAAAAAAGCATTTTTGAAAAAAATTGCTTTGGTTTCCATAGTGAGATTAATTCATAGGAGTGAAGATCGCCAATCTGAAATCGTTATGTCTGCGAGTCTGTGTCATCATTACGCCTGAAACGACACCCTTTGGGTTTAAGCCAATTAATTTCTAATTTTTTTGTTCATGTTGAATTTTTTTTGAAAAAATGCTAACTTGGCATTGATAACCAACTGAACGTGTAATAATTTATTTAGGAAAGGTATGAATTTTCGAATGTACATCTGTAGTTGTACTGTCGTTTTTTAGGAAAGTTGACTGAAGGAAAGGAAATCATGAATGAATACTTTTCCATTATTGTTCTTGTCTTGCGATTGAACATTTGTTTACAAAAACTTAAATACACATTTTAGTCCAACACGATTTGACTTGACGCCAATTCGTAACGATTGACGTCACTCGGATTAAAAACAACAAGAAACTGAATTTCAAGGTTAGATGGTCGCAAGTGAAATATTTTTTGCAGTGGATTTAAAGCATAAAGGGAGAAACGAGTTTCCTTACAATAGTTTAGAATAAACAATCGATTGTATGAGCTAATTTAATTGAGGGTGTAAAAACCTTCTTTTTATGGGATAAATCAATCCAATCCAGTCTTACCCGCTGATAAAATTAGAAGATCTACGGTATACCTCATATCCTTCCCCCTACAGGACGTTTCCTAAACTACTTTTCAATCACGATAACACAACAGTCAACAGTCAGAAACGAAGACAGCTAAGGTTAAAGTCTACTTACAAATGGAAAAAATTGACTGTCGAAACAAGTGACGGTTATTTGAATCTACAAAAACTTGTTCAAAAAATTTCGAGGATTTTCAGTGGAATATGAGCTGTAAAGAAAGAAAAGGATGCAGTTGGGAACAGTAAATTGATGAGGTCGAATTCTTCAAACTGTCATATAGAAATGAGTTGTCAACTCATTTCTACATGACAGTTCTTCAACTCAGAGTTGAAAAACTTCGCTCTGGATAATCATGTTGTTGACAGGTTCCACTTTTAGTCATCATCATTTGGCCGGACACTAAAAAAATGTGAGATTTTACACCCATTGCGAATTTTATGTTGATACGAAATATTTTTGAAGACACGAAAATGGATCATCGGGTGTTAAATTCTGATGATTAAACTCTCATCAACAGAGCATCTCTCAAACCAATTCTTGACCATATAAATTGAGATGATGACCACAGAAAGTTTGATTTGTTTGAGTAGTTGTGCCTCTTTCTAACAGTCTTCAGAATGGATTTGTAAATTAAATTATTTTATACAAAGGCAATTTTCAATTTTAGTTACTTAATCATTTTGCGGATTTGAGGA
>JAQHQX010000492.1:0-12662 GCA_034694425.1 Arrhopalites sp. Gr-Col-00791
TGTCATAATGACCTCAAAATGATGTCATAATGACCTCAAAATGATGTCATAATGACCTCAAAATGATGTCATAATGATGTCATAATGATGCCAAAATGATGCCAAAATGATGACGAAATGATGTCAAAATGATGTCACAATGATGTGATAATGATGACGAAATGATGTCATAATAACGTGATAATGATGACGAAATGATGTCATGATAATGTCATAATGTCAAAATGACCTCAAAATGACCTCAAAATGACCTCAAAATGACCTCAGAATGACCTCAAAATGATGTCATAATGACCTCAAAATGACCTCAAAATGATTTCATAATGACCTCAAAATGATGTCATAATGATATCGAAAAATGCGCACGGACGGACGGACGGACGGACGGAAAAACGATTTCAATAGGGAGCTTCGCTTCCCTAACAAGGGAGAACGACCCGCTATGCGGGATAATGGGAAGCTTGCAAATATTTAGAAAAAATTTTCTAAGTAATGCGGACGGATAGACGGACATATTCTAAGTAGTGCGGACGAACAGACGCACACTGAGCCGGATCGAATAAAAAAGCATAAATTCAAAGAATCGGAAAGGTGCCATTCTTTCTAAAATAAATATTTGAAAAAATTCAAATTCTGGATCAGTACTAACTGAAATATACTAACTGAAAGTGAAAACAATTTTGAAAAATATTGTCTGTCCGGTACAATTGATGACAATTTGATGTTTTTCAAAGAGAAACGTCAGTGCCAAGATAGTCATCTTTTGAAGGTGGGATGTGCCCATGGTCAAGTTCTGACCAGCTCGAATCATCAAGAAGAAACAGTGAAATGAGTTTTTGATGACGCACAACGAAAATCGATCAAAAGACGTATTTGTGATGAATTGAAATTTAATTTTTTACTGGTTTTCAAAAATGAGTAGGGATGAAAACCCAGATATTAACCAAAATTTAAGTAGGAGACAAAAAATGTTAATATCAATACAAATGCCTATTTGGCTGTCTACACATAATCAGCAAAGAAAAACAAATTTTTATTTATTCAAAGGTAATCAAATATTTTAGATTTAATTAAAATTAAATAACAAACTCGTGTGAGAAAATTCATGTAACTTTTTGGAATTTTAAAAGAGTGCCTACATGTTAATGTTTTAAAATATTTTTAATTGCAGGTTTATGGGGTCATGGGAAGATAATCATGATTTAAAATTCATATCAGATGAAAACATGCCAATGCTCCTTTATTTTTACGCCGATTCTCCTGTAGTTGGACATGGATTTCGAATTTCTTATTCCTATCGAAATCTTAATGAATCCAAATTAAGTTTATGGATTATTAAGTTAGAAATTAAGTTTTTTAATTGAGTTTAATCTAATTGCTTCATTAATGTTTGGATTGCAATGGACAGTCCCATAAGTTGGACTCCAGTCACAAAGACTTTTCGACTACATTTCAATTTCAATGAGATTTGTATAAAATTACAATTCATAAACTATTTTATTTTCTTTCATTAATATAAAAATATATTGATTTTACTTTGTACACAACCAAATCACCAGGATAAACTCGACCAATCTTGTAATTTTCGTTTTCTAATATTTCGCCAGTATCATTTTTGCTCTCCACAATTATGTACTGTGGATCTGTATCAATGTTGTCGTCTGTCATATCGTCTTTACTTTTTGAGCTGGAATTTAAAATTAAATTTTGATGCGAAATCAAAATTAATTTAAATCACGGCATCAAATTCTACAAGTACATTTCAATGCAACACAACAGCCTGGACTTTGATAGGGTTCCTAATCTACTCTAAGAAACAAATTTTATTCAAAAGTTTTTGATGTTTTATTAGGTCGTCAATTTATTTTTTTGGGCAACCATGGGTTAAATCGGAATTCAGGCCAGGGTATTTTGGGATATTTGGAATCCCCGAGTGCTATTGTATACAGCTAGGGTCAAGTGGTTCAATTGTTCCAGGGTGAATTTTTTTGTATCAAACTATAATAAAACTTTGTAATAAAATTGACATGAGTAGCCTTTGAAATTGGTCCTTGTTGGCCCATCAGCAGTTGGAAAGTCAACTGTTGCTAGACAACTTTCTGACATGTATCTATTCCATCATTTTACTCAACAAGAGTTGATTGACTCAACACTCAAAATTTTGGTAAAATAATTTTACAAAATTGCAAAATTGTGTTACATATTTAGAAATCAAAAATGTTCATTTCAAAATATTCAAAAGGAATTAAACATTCAACAAGAGACAAGTTGCTAGTAAAGTACAAGTTAATTATTAATGTTGATCAATTATTCTGTAATAAAGTTTTCAAAATAGCTCCAAATCAGAATCAAAATTTTAGTCCTTGCGCATAACATCAAGTAAACGAGTCTGTATAATCAAAATGTGTGTCACCAAAACAAAAGAATAACAGAATGAAAGTTTAGTTTGTAGTCTGTTTTCCTTAATTTTTTACCAATTCAAGTTAAGCGATGCAAAATGTATAGGAGTCACTTCAAGTTTCCTCAGGCACAAAGGATGATTTTTGTTTATTTTAGTTTAAAGGTAACCTAACCTGATATAGGTACAACTGACCTTACTTAAACAGTAAATTACTCATAAAATTTTTAGGGTATCTGAGAAGCCAGCTCCATACAGCTCCATGTTTTCCAATCTTGGCATACTAATTTACAATTCTGCAAATCTTTCCCGTGTAAATATGGCAAAACAAAATACAAAATCAAACTTTTATTGACATCCTCCAGGTTGCTCCAATCTGGAAATTGACTGTCTTCAATTGAATTCGCCGGAACATGACAAACAATCAATTAATTGTCGATGCCTACGCCACGATTTTCGTCATCATTAGCATCGCCTTGGAGGTCCACCTGAGATTCATGATCAGCCAATTCCTGAGCCCGACGAACACGAGCTCTCTCTCTATTAAGACGTTTCGTTGTTTCCACTTTTGTTTCAACAATAGCTATAGGTTAATCAAATCACATCAAATACAATTGGTACATTTTTTTGTATGAATGTATAGAAAATGTAATGAAATAATGATTTTTACGATCATTCGGATGAGACTCTCTAAATGCAAGAGCATCATTATGCTCCTGAGTCTCTCGTGCTCTTCGGGCACGAACACGATTTCGATCCTTTTCTCGTGTTTGCTGTAATTTGCTAACTGGTGCGTCTAAAAAATTGAATGTAAATTTCAAAATTTAATAACTTATTGACAATTCTAAATCAATTATAATTGACTATTTTAAACCAGCACCATTCCGAGTTTCCATTCTTGACAATTCTTCTAGCTAACGACTAGAAAATCTAGGTGGAATGTGACCGTCTTTCGTTAGCACGACCTTGAAAAAATTTGAATCAATATTGACATAAGATACAATATGAGCCGGAACGTGTTTTGAGTATAAATTTTGACACAAAATAAACATTACCATATTGGGTTACCAAGCCAATAGCAAAGGAATGTTACAAATTAATCTCTGGACTGGCAATTGGACATGCCCGGTGAAAAATTTCATCTGGCATGATAAAACACATCGGGTCAACTGACTGACCCACATTGATTCACCAGGAGCCTGGTCCTTGTCCGCAAATCTTGGGATTTAATGAGGACTTCATGGTGACACTCCAATTTTTTCGGAATCGATCATTTATCTGGTCGACTTTTTGCTTCGTAAAGAATTTTGTAATTATAATTTCAATTAACTAAATTAATTGACATTATCATATTCAGGTTCGGCTGGTTTTGTGTGCTCGACATTAAAAGCAATGAAACAAAGAATGGCTCCACCCCCGAGAAGCATCGCAAACCCCCCAAAAGTATGCATAAAGAATTTGATAATTTCGGGCGTCTGTTTGGGAGGTGTGAGTTCATTGTGACAGTGGCATTGGCCATTGTCAGAACTTATTTGACATTTGACCCAAATGGCAAACAAAGACTTCGAAAGGAATTTGAATTGAATTGAATTTATTTTAATATTTATATTTGGAAAATTGAAGCCACCGTCTTGATATGAGTTTCATATTTTGTTTTTGTATATTTATTCTATGATCAATCATATCCAATTTCTTTTTCAAGCTTTTAGCTTTATGTTGAAGTAGTCTCAAGTTCCTGGATCAAAATTTCCGATAGTATGAAATCCAAAGGTAAGTCGCTCTGAAATCGTAAGAAATGAAGTAAACATAATAATTATATTTGAAATGTCTCTTGAAAATCATTTTAAACTAACGGTGACCTACATTAAAACAGGAAGCAATAGCTTTGAATTTACAGTCGTAGGTGCTCCCGATCATCGAGTCAATTTTACGACAGAGTAACTCTGGGTCATTTCCATAACTTTGAAAAAGATCTATAGAACTTTCGCCTAGGAGGCTCTCACTGCATTCTTTGAACGATGTTGCCCGAAATTGGACACCGTCATCTTCAAATGTGATGTACAGTCGGATTACAGAATTCGAAGTTTGAAATGTCCCCATGCAGGTAGGGCATTGGAAAGTGCTCAAGCCAGTTTCTTGAAGCTGTCATCGGGTCCATTTCAAATTATTAAGCTCATATTTGTATTGTACGTAGTAGTACTGAATAGGTAGGAAACTTACTTTCCGGTTTTTGCATGTGCTGGTCGGGCAAGCAGTGTAAAACATTTGACCTTTTTCGATGGCTCGTATAGTGGCTTTGGTCTGAAAATATATAGGTTTTCCATTTTCCAGTCCTTTTTTCAGTACTTGATAAACTGACATGATTTCAATTTTCCCTAAAAGTGAGACTCGATATTAGGAGGTGTACATTAAATTTGGATGACTAATTACATGACACATCAACTCAGAAATTAGTTATCAAATTACAGAGCGACAGCGAATCAATTTTCGTCGGATCAATGATAGGCATGCAGTTACGTAAAGCCACAGCTTCTGGAGTGTCCGGGTTTACCTATGCACAATGAATAGTTTTTTTTGTGGATCACGTAATCATAGTGAGGTGTCATAATTAGTAGATTGCAATCTCTACCAGTAAAACTGGAATGAATAATTATTACTTTCAATGAAAATTTTAAAGGATACCCGAATAGCGGAACCATCATTGGCAGATAGGCTCAATGTCATGTAATTGGAAATTCGAGCTCGTTTGATACACAGAATATCATTGGAATGGAGATAGACCGATTCTACTTGTGAGCCCCAAATGGTCACATGAACCTAGGAGAATAGGTTAAGATGTGATTTAGAAATGGTGTTCCACAGATGGCGTACCAAACGTGGCATAAATTATGACCTTCTTTTGTGAAGCATCGAACAGAGTCAGCTGGATTCTGGGATTCTGGAAGGAACTCATAGGTAGGTTTCCCAAATCCATCACAATGCCAATAACATCTGAAACGAAATGCATTTTATGAATTTTGTATTCGTAGACGCATTTTTATTATTATAACAATGGAAAATTATTAACAAACCGACAAAACTGCCCACTGGAATGGAATCCAAATTGCAAATTGAGGTGTAGTTGTAAGTATCTACTATAATGTTCGGAACCTCCGTGTCCATTTGTTTGAAGTTGGTAAAGGGCGTCCCAGTAAGTTGCCACTTATGGCATAAACCTGTATCCATTCCTTTTGGAGTGACATTAAATTTTGAAATGATGTACGATTTTCCGACCTAACAATTAAAGTGACGAAATTTGTAGTTAAAATCAAATTTTGGGAGCTTAAAATTGAGAGACGGAATAGGCAAATTTATTATCATCATTTTAAATATATATCACCTCGATCACGGAAGACATCTTTTCAGCTACTTGGTCGAAAAATGTTATCCTTATTTCTCCTAACAAAGCAGATTATAGGTTCATTTAAATTTAAATGAAGTGGTGAATAAAATTCATGTTTGTGTTCGTACCACTGGAGTCCTTGAGGTTAGCAAAGAACCATTTTTTTTGGGATTGCCTTCCAATAACTGGCTGCGACCTCTGGACTACTTTCGCGTAGACAACTTTCAGTCTATGATTTGTCAAATAAAGCAAAAAGTCAGAAACTCAAATTGAATTTATGTCATGATTTTAAAATCGAAAAGCATAAGTTACGTCGGAGTGTTATTGAGTTTCCCATTAATGTCGCCGATATTCATAGGAGCTGGCTCTGGAGGGTTGTTCGGAGCAAGCTTATTCTTTCTGGATAAAAAATTATAAATCAGTTCTCATGAATTCTAGTTTGTGATATGATATTGTTTGCAGTCATTCAAAATAAAAAAAATATTATGAAAAATACTTAAGAGATGGTCCAGAGTCCGAACTGCATTCATTCATCTCGTCAACCGTGCACTTTTTTGAATCTACATTATTTTTTTTGGTCTGCCTTCTGGGAGTCGTATTTGGAGTCATTTTTGACTTGCAGTTGTATATAAAGGAAGCGTTATTGCAATTCAAATGTTTCAAAAACTTTTTCAGCGACTGATCAAGTCAACCAATAAATACTTAAAAATGAGCGTTGAGAATGAATGAAGTAGAAGCACTCTAAAAAATTAATAAAAATGTATTGCATTTGAAATTTGGTACAGCTTCAATACGTAAATGACTTCGTAGCTATGACAACAGGGAATTAAATGACACCCACACTTTTTCGAAATTATATCTCTGGATGGGACAATTGGAGATGCCCGATGAAAAAATTCATCTGGCGTACGGGGCCACACCTCGGGTCAACTGACTGACCCAAATTGAACCACGTGGAGCCTGGGGGTTGTCTGCAATTCTTGGGATTTGATGAGGACTCCATGGTGATCTCTCCACTTTTTCGGCATTTGTATCTCTGGATGGGATAATTGGAGATACACTTGTAGAATTTCTGCACAAAAATTTCAGGGAGAAATTGTACAGATTGCAGTACTATTCGCAAAAAAAATTTGAAAATGTAGGTAGTCATGGATTTTTTTGACGTTTTTGAACTCTAGTCTGTTTTACGGGATTTTGGTCATGTGTCATGACCCAGGACTGTCATTTTCAGAATCAGCATGTTTCAAACTACTTAACAACCCCTCCATCTTTCAAAAATCTCCCTGCAGTATCGATTAATAAATTTTGAAAATCTAGGTAGTCATGGACTTTTTGACTTTTTTGGACTCTCACCTGTCCTGTAGGACTTTGGTCATGTGTCATGACCCAGGACTGTCATTTTCAGAATCAGCATGTTTCAAACTACTTAACAACCCCTCCATCTTTCAAAAATCTCCCTGCAGTATCGATTAATAAAGTTTGAATATCTAAGTAGGCATGGACATTTTTGACTTTTTCGGACTCTCACCAGTCCTATAGGATTTTGGTCATGTGTCATGACCCAGGACTGTCATTTTCAGAATCAGCATGTTCCAAAGTACCTAACCACTTTTTTATCTTTGAAAAATCTCCCTGCAATGTAAATAAATAAATTTTGAAAATGTAGGTAGTCATGGACTTTCTTTAACATATAGAATTTGCACAATGGCGTAGCTTTTGGTGACCTGTCTACTTTTTCGCCAAAATTCTGCGCCAAAAGCACAAAGTCTCAGGTCTTCTTTGTCGAAATACTAGCTGTGCTCAAAGTTGCGCTCTCTTCGCTCGCGTAACAACTGGCACAGCCAAAGCTTAGCTAATATCCGTTTGTACTACAATGGGCTGGCCTTTTAACTGCCTGCTTTATACCCATCAGGCATCACACCTGGCCATCATTGGCAGGTTGGTTTACGGTGAGGGGTTTTTATTTCAGGTGTGAGGCACTTCCCTCTCCTGACCAAAGTGCCTCAGGCAGCCGCTCCGAAATGGTTCATGTGCCATTATCCTGAACCATTATTTGATTTTTGAAATTACTAATAACCCAACAATTTTTTAATACGAACTGTTACGCCTATTTCTTAATTTCTGACGTTTACGAATCCACTTCAAAATGCCAGCAACATTTTTATGGCGTATTAATAAATTTTGACCAAACACGGTTGTTTGTAATAAACTTTGTCCCATTTGAGTACGACACCTTGCTGCATTGTTAGCAGTGAATTTTGTTAATGAGCTGTTCGCTTTCAGAACTGCTTGTAAAAACAAAATGGCATAGGCACCACAATCATAGGAATTTGGTTGAATCGTGCAATCTACTCGAATTCTTTGCCAATCTGATATTGATGTAAAATGGAGTAGATTTAAAACCAACTGGTTTATAAACCCATCCATATTTTCTGATGACATTGGCAAAGAATCATAAGTATAAATACTTTGAGTAGAAAACATAATTTTAACTAAGAACCAGTGGTTAACATGAAAGGCAAGCATGAACGAGATATGCTGAGTTCGTTTACAACAATCTTTCTCCAGAAACTGTGGAACTCCTTCAGAACTAGATCTGTAAGTTCCGTTCGAATTTCTTAAGCAAAAGTCACTCGGTAGGAGTGACATATTGACATCTTGATAGTTTTCTATAATTCTCCTCGCATAACAATTGAGAACAGTATATCCTAGCCACGATTTTCTTTCTAATGTTGAGAATTCATCTTCACCGCCAAAAGTATGTCCAACCCTGAACCACTCAACAAAATTGGTTTGTTCTGTGTCCTTTTGTTGTGTCGGATGAGGCGACTTCATGTCCTGTTGTTTAACTTTTGAATCTACATTATAAGATTTACAAGATGAGGCAACTTTAATTTTAGAAATTATGACATAAAGATTCTTAAAGCACTTACTAAAATCATATTGTACATCAGTGATTTTTTCTCCTTTAATGTTGAAAACTAGAGGAAAATGGTAGCTGAATTCAGCGAATGAAACTTCAGCATCAGAGATCAGTGTATTGCTGAAGGCCACATCAATACTCGTTCCGCCAGTTGTTGTTGAGCAGTCATCAGAAAAAACACTTCGGAGGCCAAACTCAAGAAAGTAATTTTTGAGTTTTTTCCCATCTTCTGACCGGAGATCGAAATTCATATCCCCAACGACAAAAATGGGAGTTCGATTATGAATTGATTTCATATGCTGATTTAGGAACAATTCAAATTCAGCAAATGATAACTTCGGACTTCTGTATACTACAACCATTATGAAGTTGGAAAAAGAAATTATGATAATTTCTGCATGTCCACAAGATCCCAATACTGAATCACTATTAATTACAGTTACGTTAATTTCATTCCGCACAAAACACATAAACCCGAAAGGTCTTCTTTTGTCTGGACAGTCCAGCCTACTAACACATTTAAATTCATCAAATGTGTACACGTCATCAGAAAGACTCCACGGTTCCACAAAAAGAAGAACATCTCGTTGGACGAAAATTTTGTTACTTTTGATATTCTTGTAATGACAATGTAAAGACTGCACATTCATAAATACAATTCCAATTTCACCCTGAGGGACGGTTTGAAATTCCATCGAGAAAGTTATTTGACAGTCAACTTTGAGTCTATCCAATTCAACTTCTACTGGATCGTTGCTTGTAGGGGGAGCTGGTGGGAGAAAGTCTCCATCCAGGAAAAGACTGTCAAGTGAAGGAACTCTTGAACAACCAGTGTAAAGCATTGCCCTAGATAGCCTTTTCTCCATTTTACATACAGCTGATTGAAATGTACTTGCTTGACTCTTATGATATGTTATTGCTTCAGCGGGAACAATTGGAAATTGTCTTCTGACTCCTGTGACAGATTGATCCTTGGATTGTTTGACAATTTTTGTGAATAAACAAATCGGGGTAAGATTTGGCAAAACCAGGTGAGGATTTTTAGTTCTAGCTGAAAGTCCTGTTGTATGATTATTGAATTCCAAATAGAGTATTGCTGGAACACGTTCCACAAATGAATCTTGTGTATTTGGATCTATTCTTTTCACAGTTCCAAATTTGATGTCTCGTAAATATCCAATTGCACCGTTAACTAGGCTTTAAAAATGTTGTTAAATTGCTTTGATTAATCGTGTAAGTGCTAAAATTCAGCATAAATTGTGCATTATCACTTTTAAAAATTTAGTTCATACCCATCAAGTGTGTCAATATTTCTTGTCACCATATACTTGATTCCATTCTTCAGTTGAATTTCGGTAGGTAAACCTTGAGTCAATTTATGATCCTTTGATCGTTGTAGCCAGTTTTTCATTTCGTCTATTTTCCTTTGAGTACCCTTGCCACCGACGTGATCCTGGGCCAATGCTAAATACAACTTTTCACTGGAGGCCATAATCACATCCATATTTCGAACGTGACAAGAAGCATTTGTGTAGAAAAGCCGTATAGCATCATCGGCTGGTCTGAGACCATTAGTTCCAATTACCCTAGTTCTTATGAGTGCAACATCCTCTTCACTCATTCTGCCAACAGCCATATTGTTCAGTGCAACGGCAAATGATTGGTCGTCTTTTTGCCGCATTATCTCGGTTAGTTCATAAAAGTTGAACATTCTCCAGAGATAGGGACCAGAAAGCTGACCAATATCTGAGTCAGCTGATTCAAAAATATATCCGGGGCTAACCGGCCTAGAATTAAGTTTCAAATTCAAACTTTGACAATATTTGAATTCATTACGTCTGTAAAGTTTGATACTTTACTCACGTACTTGTAGCATTGTATTTGAAACTTACGGCAGTTGATGAAAGTCTCCAACAAGGATTAGGGGTATTCCAGCAAAAGGGTCTGCTGATTGAAATATGTCTCTTAGTCTCATGTCTATTTGTTCGAAAGTAGCTTGATTCACTAGCGAAACCTCATCAATCACTATAAGAGCCAAGTCCTTTAGTTTTGCATAAAGTTGGTTTCTTTTACTATTCTCAAGACGAGGTAAATGTCTACACTGACCAAAAGGTAGACCAAGTGCAGTGTGGAGCGTAACTCCACCAATATTCATAGCTGCCATCCCAGTGTATGCCGCTATCAGAACTCGTAAGGAGTCACAATTTTCTCCTGGTTGAGACCGATAAAATCGATATACTGCTTGTATTATGGCCTTCATAAGTCGAGTTTTACCCACTCCAGCACCTCCCATCAACAATTGCAAAAAGAATTTTTTACGGACAATTTGTTTCATCACCCATGTAAAAAATTTTCTTTGCCCATTATTGAATTGGAGAATCCACAATCTGTATTCGTCATCTGGAATGATGAACGATGATGAGAATATTCTGGCTGTCACTTCCTCATTTTCTTCTGTTTCGAGTTGAGTTGATGTATCAGTATCATAGAAAATTTGGAATTCATCCGGAATTTGACAATTGTTTATTTCATCATCATGATCATCAACCTCAAACTTATCCAATTGAATGTCTTCAATATCCTCCTCATTGTTGGGCCGATGATTTGGATCATACTCTTCTCTATTCGCTGAAATAATATCCTTGTGGTCATCAAAAAGTCTTTGATGATTTTGTGAAATGATATCACGGTCTTCGTTCCTCCAAGGATGAAACAACATGTACATTTCCCTACAGTAATTTTCATTGTCTTGTTGTCGATCGTATCTCACATATCGAATTATTTTTGAAATAAATCTCCTTCTCACGAATCCGGATCCATTCTTCAATTCAAAAATGTTTCTTTTCCCTACATGTGATTGTTCCACAGGTAACTCTTCTAGTCCTTCTGGTTCGGGAACATCATCATGCACTTCATTTATTTGTGATACCGGTGTGTCTACTTTACTTGGGTCGTTTGTGCTGAATTCAAAATAGGCTGCAAATTCTGCCAAACACAAACTTTCAAGCTCATCAGGGCGAGCCATGTAGTGATCCAGTAGAGAGGGGTTAATTACATCAGTAGAATCGGGATCAAGTTGCCTTAGTTCTTCTGCAGTCTTTACTGTAAAAACCCTTTGTTCAGGAACTGAGGTGTTGATAAAAATGTCGGATCTACTTGACATAGTGAGCGACATACGAAGCACCCCATAGGCTGCTTCTTGTGCAGAGGTCTCTGTCATATTTTGAAACAAACTTGCGAATCTCCACAGTTGTCTTCTAAGTGGTATATTACCTTGTCTTATTTCTATTGAAGCTTCTTTGAGTTTCTTCGAAACACCACCACATGCTTTGTTCATGTAGGCCACCAAATAGCTATAAAAACAAATCAACAAAATAATTTTAATTGATTGTCCATGAATTGAAAGTTTCGTTGTAATAACTTAATTCATTAACTAACAAAAATACTTACGTTGCACACGCATATACATCAAGCACAAATTGAATGTCGATATTAGCATTCCAAATTTGTGAAATTTTCCGATTGTAAGGATTCACGAATGCACTATCTGGATCACGACGAAGAAACACAGTTGGTTTGTTGATGCCAGACCTGACGGCATTCATAAATCTTTTTTCGTCCATTTCAATAGATGCAAGAAAATCTTCATATGTTACACCGAGAATTTTCTGTTTCTTATTTTCTAATAATTTTTCCTTGATAGTTTTCAAATCATCTTGGTACGATTTTCTCAAATCTGTTTCCACTGATTTATCATGGGGAAATAAAATTGTTGTTTTTTGCATTGGGGGAAAGGGATATTTAAAACGACAATGATGCATCATTTGCTTTTGTGTCCACCTTGGTCTTGTATTTTTCCTTTTTCTTTTCCCATCGGTTTCTTTTTGCAGTTTTTTCGTTGACTTGATACATGTGAATGTATGCTTATGCCGTTGTTTGTTAGCAAACTTTTCCTCATT